>ML249753.1:0-45902 GCA_005239495.1 Nicotiana undulata
CCTGTCGTGGAACCAGGCAAGCCAACCATTTATCTAAGATAAATTCAATTACCAGAAAAATATCATTTTTAACCAAACTGCGGATAATAATAATAATAAATCTGAAGTTTGAAACAATATCTGAAAACCACAATCTGAGTTCTACAACCACGGATCCAGTGTCACTCAGTCATAAGCTGTTATAACATGAAGTAAAGAAAAAAAGGAGTGGATAACATAGTCTCAAAATAAATAACGACGGGTAGAGTAAGAAAGAGATGACGAGATCACGGTCGCCAGCTGCTACCTCGACAGCTCTTATGGAAACTCTGACAGCTACTCAATGACCAAAGTCGGGTCTCAATGTACCTGGATCTGCACACAAGGTGCAGGGGGTAACGTGAGTATACCAACTCAGAAGTAACGAACCCAACCTATGGACTGAGAGGTAGTGACGGACTAAACCTCCGATATTTGTAAATAACAGTGTATAAACTTGAGCATGACAGTAATATAATTGATGATAAGAAAAATGCACCAAATGTGTCTGTACGATCTACATGCCAGCATATGATCCCAAGAAATCAGGAATGGCATGTACACAGTATCCCAAACTCTCACAAGGAAGTCCACTCAGTACTAGAATTGGCCCTCAGGCCCAGGGAAAATCCAACCCGGATTATACATAAATACAAGTGACGTACTCACTCAGTACTAAGGAAAAAGGCCAGTCCAGCCCCACGGAGAAGATCCATCTCCGGAACATATCACTCGGACAAGATCCGTGTCCAGGGATGGTCCATCCCTCAATATATCAATAACTTCAGACAAAATCCATGTCCAGGGACGATCCATCCCTCAATATATCAATAACTTCGGACAAAATCCATGCCCAGGAAGGTCCATCACTCAATATATGTGCGCTCATTGGGGGGTGTAAAGACTCCGAAGGGGCTACTATAAGCCCAAGCGCTATATCAAGCCAACGAAGGCATGATCCGAGGATCTCTGTGGTGTGCAGTCCGATCTCATAACTGTCTCACTCAGTCAATACCTTTCCAGTCTCACTCATGTCGCGCCCCTTTTTTCCTCGCGGAGTCCGGGTTTATGACATTTGGTTGAGACAACACGTTCCTTTTGGGAAAGGGGTTTTTCATTTTTGGAGAGTCGCCACCTAAAGATTTTAAGGTGCCTTAGGACACCAAAAGGGTTCATTTATAACTACGTTGATAACCAGAGACAGGGTAAAGTCTTGAAATTATCCTAAGGGGAAGGTGTTAGACACCCCTAAGGATCCACAAGTGTGGTTTCCGGCAAAACATCTTTTGTGAATTTGTAGAGTTTAGCAAATAATCAAGTATCTCAGATAATAGGGGATTTAGGTCTAAGCACAGATGTGTTGAAAAGACAGTTAATGAGAAACTAGCTTTTTAAGAGAATTGCAATCTAAACGTACTTTATGAAGAGTAAAGGGATTTCCTAGGTTTGTTTATAATATGGATCACGTCAATGCAATATCCGGTATGACACACCTCCAAAGAGGGGCTACACGTGGCATTAGCACCGGTCATCATGTCCATATTCTACCCTTTTCCTGCCCCGTGAAGGTAACTAAAGCGCGTGTTGGTCACGAACTCTATTGCATGTTGTTACCCGTCCCTTTTCTATCACTCCCGGAGGATTTTGGGACTTCTATCCTATAAGGGAGGTGCTAGGCAGACCCTCAGGTTATTAAAGGTGAAAATGCTAAGGCGACATATAATAAACAAGTAGGACTGCAAATAGGGGAAAAGCGTGGAAAAGCATATAAAGGCTCAAGTATTCCTCCGCACACAATACACATAGACATCATGTCTCATACACAATTAAGGTCCAGATTCAGATCCTAGGCATGGTGTCTAAGTGACAACAGCAAAGTCAGATTTATTACATAACTTAGAGAAGGAGACCTAATCAGGCTTGCCTACTGATTTTAATATGCTGATAGTTAAACATAATCACAAAGAAAGATCTAGTTTTATTTCTTATAGTCCATTACCTAAGGCTTTCCTAGGCGTATAGCAGTATTCATAGTTGATAACAGTTTCGGGGCGTATACCTAATAATAGGTAGTTCTAAGTGTTTCAGATAGACTAATTTTGGCCAGTTTGTAGAACAAGAGGACTGTTTTAGACATGTGTATTTAAACTAGATGTGATTGAATAAGTACGACCCTAAAGCATGATCTCTAATGCAGCATGTTGCAAAATAACTTAAACAGGATTTCTAGATGCACATTTAAGCTATGCATAGTTTCGAGATAGGCAGGAATGACAGTTTTAATCGTTGTTTACCTAAAGCAGGGCCTCTACGTATATAACATGGTTGCAGCATAGTGAGTGCATGAATAACAATTAGCGTTGATTTATTTATCCTAAGGCAGGATTCCTAAATTACATTTCAGAACATGTTGATAGAATCACATAATAGCAATTTTGTTGCTATCATTAACCCTATAATCAGAATTTCTAAGTGATATTTCAGAGCAGGTAGACATGAGCACATAATAGTAATTTTATTTCTATTATTAACTCTATAAACAGGATTTCTTAGCCTAATGAGATGCTGAATACAATACCCATAAATCCTAAGTAACATGATATGCATGGCATGTTGTACCTAAACATGTTTGCTATTGCACATATAGAAAAGTAAACCTAGAAACATGATCTCTACCCTTAATTATAATACAACATGCAAATCACCCACCCATTTTCACTATACAAACCCTAGAGTTGTCTTTACAAATAATTATTACAGGCCTCTGAATATGAATTACATAAATAAAAGTAAGAAGAGAAGAAGTTAACTATAGGGAGCCTTCATAATAGGCCCAAGTCTCCAGGTCTTTAGTGCCATGCATTGTTTCACAACCTTTATCATAATCCGGGTGTGTCAGAGTTCCCTAAGGACCTCAAGGGCTCCCGGGCGATGCTCACACCCAGATTTCATAGCCCAGATAGAGTAAGTGCAGTGTGGAAAGGACAGCTCTTGTGTGTCAAAGTTCAGAGGGAGCTCAAGGTCCCAAAGTAATGCTCACACAAAAGGGTAGAACCTAGTAGTTTAAGAGTAGGGTGAGAGTGCTAAACATAGTTTTGGAAGAGTTTAAGTAAGAAAACAGTTTTCTTTTGAAAAGAAAGAATCAATTGAAATAGTTGTTTTAAAAAAAATAGGAGAGAGAGTTGTCTTAGTAAAACAGATTTGAGAAGAGCAGGGTAACAGACCATCCTCAAAATCAAACAGGTTCCATCCTTACACGTGGAACAAAGAACCAAGACAGGTTCAACACCCAATCTTTCATGTATGGGGTATCAGAGATTGGGGACACATAGATCACAAAATGACAAGCATGTAGTAGGCAGCCCACAATCAGGAATTCCTAGGGATTCAGGGGATTGGGGACACGGTAGAGCATGGAATTATCATAACAAGACCAAATATAGTAGAGTCTACCAAGCATAAGCAGAAAGGTTTACATGAAGGAAGGTTTGGAACACACAAGGGCATGCTAACAAATAAGGCAGAACTGGATCTACTAGATGGAATCCGAGATCCTAGTTACATGTTGAACAACAGAATAGTAAGTAAAAAAACAGATGAGGAAAACAATGAATTGCACTATTAATATAAACATATTGGTTTGAGAACTGAAATTTGAATTAGAACATACCAGTAGGGTGTAGAAAATAGTAACACAAAAAGCAGAAGATAGGAGATGCACAGTAGTTAGCCTTGGCTTGCAGCTGGCTAACTCAAAGTAGTAGCAAGTAGCACAGAAGAGAGAATAGAAAGCAAGTTTAGTTGTGAGAGAGAGTAGCATAGTCTGTGTCTGTGTCTGTGTGTTAAGACTGTTAATGAAAGTCGTATATATAGTGGTTTTAATCTAGGTAAAATAGGAAGGGGCTAATTGTAAAATACTCAATTAAATAGATAAATAATTAATAAAAATAGCTAATAGTTACACAAAATAAAATTAATGTTAAATAGATGAAGTTAAGGCAATTAACTAATATAAAAAATATAAGATGACTAACTATTTAATTAAAATGGTATAAAATGTATAATTAGGCTATAATTACAAAATTGTTGTAATTATAGCCAAATAATTCCAAATTGGCTAATTTGTGAAATAATTAAATACTAATAGGATTAAAAATGATATATTGACCCAATAAATATTTTGAATTTATTTATAATGCAATTTATAAATAATTATTGGATGTAAAGTATTGAATGAATTAGAAAGTAAATTGATAATAATGTGGAAAATTATGGGAAAATACCAGTTATTATAAAAAGTGATTTTAAAAGTATATATGCAAAATTTAAAAATAATTTGAGAAAAATTGGGTATCAACAACTCACAAGGCTCACAGATATATGAATCAGCCCAAACAATGATATCATATAAATAAACTAACAATTACTGAGACTGAGGCATGAAACATATGCTATAACAGGACTGAGTACATGAAAGCAATTAGTCACAGATGGAGACAGCAATAAATGACCATTCCGGTCTAAACATATTGGCGTGAAGCCTTAGCAACTATACTTAACATGATTTCTAATATATTCAAGGTGAATACAACCTTCACAGTACAAGTATCAGCCTGAAATAACCATTAGGCAGTGCCAGGGGATGAGCCAGGCCACAACATTCAATGTACGCCCGCATGCCCATCATTTGGAAAGTGCGTCACCTTAATTAACATCCAACATCATATAATTTGCGGTTTCGAATCCTCAATTCCAAGTCTGGAAACGTTACTTACCTCAAAACCGGCTAAAATACTACCGCGCAGTGTCCTTGCCTCTAAATTCGGCCTCTGAGTGCTCCAAATCTACCAACAATCAAATTTATATCATTATAATATGCCAAGGAATGCACCAATCGAAATTTATCAATTTTAAGCACAAAATCCGAAATTAATCAAAACTCGACCCCCGGGCCCGCATCTCGGAACTCGACAAACTTTATAAAATGTTCTTCATCATCTCACGAGTCCGTACATATAAATAACTGAAAAATCAGAGTTTGTTTGACACCTCAAATCATCCCTAAAATGTCTCATAATCTCAAGCCCTAACTTCACCTTTTTCTACTGATTTTTATAAATTAAACACTGTTATTTGGTCCTTAATCACATATAATCGAGTTTTAGGTTCCAAAATCCTTACCTCAATGGAGAACAATTGTTTCCTCTCTTAAAAATCGCCTCAAAAGCTTTCTTCCCGTTCAAAAATGGTGGAAAAGTGGGTATTGGTCGCGAATTAATTTAATATAACTGCCCAGGGTTTTATAAAATTCTCAGTGCGTTCGCAAACCCTCACGCGCGTTCACACAGCACTAACTCTCCTCCTTATTCGCGATCGCGTACGCTCAAACGCGTTCGCACAGAGTAACCAATCACCCCCTGCCACACGCACCCACACTGTGTGATCGCAAAGGAACAAACGCGACCGCACTGCCTTGCTCTCCCCTACCCACGCGATCGCGACCCCAAGCTGGCGATCACATAGAACAATTTTTGGGCCTCACCAACTAACTTGTGCGATCGCATACAACACCCTGCGATCGCATAGAAGAAAATCATACCTGCAACACACCAGCAAAAACTGCTATGTTTCTAAGTCCAAAAGTGCTCGTTTGAGCATCCGAAATACACCCGAGGTCCCCGGGACCCCAACCAAGCCTACCAACATATCATATATGATCATTCAAACTTAGTCGCACCCTCGGAACACCCAAAATAACATCTAAACACCAAAATAACAAAGAATTCAAGTCTAAGAACATTGAAATTTCTAAATTCCACCAACAATGCCGAAACTACCCAAAACAACTCTGATTGGCCTGAAATTTTACAGACATATCCAAAATGACATTACGAACCTGCTCCCACTTCCGGAATTCCATTCCGACTCCGATAGCCTATTTCCCACTGTCACGACGCAGGATCCTAATTCGAGTCGTGATGGCGCCCAACGGCGGGGTTAGGCAAGCTAACACAATTTACACTAAGTGATACCCCTCCCATCTAATTAAACAAGTCAAAGATTACCAGTTTATAACAACTAACATGATACCATCCTTAAGTGAAGGTAAAGTCATAGTAGATACAAAGCCGAAATAATACGTACACATAGATATACATCCCAAAACCCTAAAATATACACCGCGTGTGTGCCAGGAACTAGTGTCACGAGTGTCATGGGAAACTACTGAATATACAACGACTACAATATATACAGAGTCTCCGTCTGAATGACATGGACAAAGAAATATAACAAAAGAACTCCAGGGTGCTGCTAGGAAGTCGCCGGGAAAGCAGCTCACCGTGAAGTATGACCACGCTATCAATATCCAACACCGGCCTGATAGTCAGACGTGCCAGCCTCCGTACCTGTACAATCAAGTACAGAAAAGAAAAGAAAGTGCAACATGAGTACATATTAAATAAATATGTACCCAGTGAGTATCCTGCCTAAACTCGAAGAAGTAGTGACGGGAGGTCGATTCGATACTCACTAAGGTCCAGCAGTAATAACATATGATAGAATATGATGAAATACAGTATGCATGTCAGGGAAATAAGCAACAAGTACATATATCAAAAGCAGAAAAAATCCCAACAGTTATTGAACTAAACAATAAAGCACTTTCAAGAGTAAGACCACCGAACGAAACAATAATCACAAATTCTTAGATCCGCTGTGGCGTACGGCCCGCTCCCATAAGGTACCTTCAACATTGTCATGGCGTACGGCCCGCTCCCATATATTTCACAATTTCTTTTCAATTCCGCCGTGGCATACGGCCCGCTCCCATATATTTCACAATTTCCTTTCAATTCCGCCGTGGCGTACGACCCGCTCCCATATATTTCACAATTTCTTTTGAATAAAGCCTCAGAAGAATAACACGACGCAACACATAATTTCATAGTACATATGGCGTTACAATAAATCATATGAAGCATTACAAAGAAAACATATTTAAGGCATTACAAGAAAAGCGTACAAGGCATTACGGGAAAGCATACAAGGCATGATGTGGGCCTAACTACCCGGACATAACAATAATAGCCGCTACGTACGGACTCTCGTCACTTGGCGCGTACGTAGCCCCCAAACAATTTACACATAGCATATACATCCCCTATTGGGACAATTCCCTCTTACATGGTTAGAAAGGAGACTCACCTCGTGTCGAATCTACCCCTCGGACCACAATTGCGCCCGAAACTCCGAACTCTATACCAGAGGACTCGCAACTAGTCAAAAGGTGTGAAATTAGATCAATGCATGCACAATGTGAGAAATTATCCTAGTTATTCATTAAAATTGCTATTCTTGACGAATTCCCAATTTCCAACCCCGGCCTCTCATGGTCGCATTCCGAAAATTCTCGAAGGAATCACTCACCCATAGCCTAAGGATCACTAAGGTGTGATTTCTACTTGAATTTATGGCCTAAAATGGAAAATTACAAAATCCTCAAGAACCCTAAAATTACTACCTAATTCTATGATTTTAGATGATTTAGTAGTGAATTTAACTAGGAATTAATGTTAAAGCTAGAAGATTATGAGGTTTAACTTACCTCTTACAGTGGGTGGTCGTGGGAGATGCTTCCCAAGCTTGGATGCTCTCTAATGGAAGTTGATGGTGGGTAAAATGAATAAAAACCCGTAATTTGGACATTTAAAAGGGGCTGGAAACAGTGATTTCCGCACCTGCGAGCAAAATCACCGCCCCTGCGGAAAAGCATCTGGGCCCACCCGAGCCCCCGTCCAAATATACCAACAAGTCTGTATTCATGATACAGACTCGCTCAAACTTTCGAAACATGGAAAACGACTACGAAACTCAAAATTCCACCCCAAAACCAAATTGAATCAAAACTTAAGAACTTGAAATTCTAGAATTCACTTCAATGCGCCGAACCTGCCTAAACTACTCAGTATGACTTCAAATTTTGCAGACAAATTATAAATGACATGACATAACTATTCCCGGTCTCGAAATTTCATTTGGACCTCGGGAACATAAAATCACCTTTCAAGCTAAATTTCAAATTCTTTAAAAACCTCAAAACTTCATTAACTCCAATTTTCCTCATTTTGATCCGAAACCAATCAAATCAAGTCCGTTTATTACCAGATTTCGCAGATAACTTATATAACACATATTGAACCTGTTCCGGGCTCCAAAATCATAATACGAGCCCGGCAGCACAGGTTTCACATCAAGGTTAATTTTCATAAGCCTTTAATATTTTCTTAAAATAATATTTCTTTAAAAATTCATTTCTCGGACTTGGGTCCTCGGAATTCGATTCCGGGCATACGTCCAAGTCCCATATTTTCCTGGGGACCTTCCGGGACTGTCGGATCACGGGTCCGGGTCCGTTTACCAAAAATGTTGACCAAAGTCAACTTTATTAAATTAATTATCTCTTAATCAAGTTTTCACATAAAGGCTTCCCGGCTACGCGCCCGGGCTGCGCACGCACATCGAGGTGAGATTAATGGATGCTTTCGGGTCCTCGAAACACAGTCAGAATTAGATGCACATAAGATGACTTCTTTTTGGGTCATCACATCCACCGCCGACCGGAAATCGCCAAAAACTAACCTTCGCCAATTCAAGCCTAATTCTACATCGGACATCACAAAAATATTCCGGACACACTCCTAAGTCCCAAATCACCTAAAGAAGCTTTCTGAGCCATAAAATCCGCATTGCGAGGTCGTTTACCAATAAGTCAAATCTCGGTTGACTTTTTCCACTCTAAAGCTACTTCTAGAGACTAACTGTCTCAATTCCTTCTATAACCACTCCGAACCCGAGCTAACCAACTCTAACACATCATGGATAGTATGACCAAGTTATGACAAGGCAGAAATAGTGAAAATAATGCAATTTCTACGGGATGACCGGCCGGGTCATTACAACTGATAATGGCAGAATCGAGGGTCATTTCTCATTTTACCCAAAATCGATTTTGAGCTCCGGAGAAGGAGATTTTCCGATGGTGTTGAATAGGAAGACATTGGGTAATTATTCCTAACCCTATTACGTTTATATTTCATCAATCTATTGTAATTTCTTCATTTAATCAAGAAATTTGAGTGAGAAAGGGGGGATTTGGGGGAAACGTTCCCCAATCGAATTTCTGAGTTTTGATCGGGATTTAGGCGTCGGAATTAGATAATTTTTGGACGAGTGATCTCGTGAATGAATGGGTGTTCTATATTGGTAACATTTACCCGATTTCAAGTTGTGGGCCAAGGGGAGACTTTTGGGAATTTTTCCTATTTTAATGCTTTAGCTTCGAATTCAATAGCTAACTTAGTTGCTTGTAGTTATATTTACATTATACAAATGGTTTCATTAGATTTTGGAAATTTGGAGTAGGATACTCATGGCAAGAGTGTGATATCGGATTGATTTGAGCGGTTCGAGGTAAGTGGCTTGCCTAACCTTGTGTGGAGGAACTTCCCCTTAAGACGTTTGGTATTGTTTGATGCGTGAGCACCGTGTACGTGAGGTGACGAGTACGTACATGGGCTATTGTTGTGAAAATTATGTTTTCTTTCTAAGTCATAAACTGGTTTCCTAGTTGAATTGAACTACTATGTTTAATTACTAAGTCAGATAAGTAAAGCATGCCTACGTGTTTTAATTGTCTATTTGAAATTTTGTGCAACATGTTTAAGTAGATCCCTATTTTTCCTTGATTGTGTTTTGTCTAAACTGTATAATTCGATGTCATAACTATCATGTCATCTTGAGATGCATATTTACTTTGGGACTACGGACGTATTCTGAGAGATCCCCTTGTCTTGCATATTTACTTTGGGACTACGGACGTATTCCGGGAGATCCCACAGCACTGCATATTTATTTTGGGACTACAGACCTATTCCGGGAGATCCCCATGTACTGCATAATCATTTCGAACTAAGAGATAGTATCCTAGGAGATTCCATTGTTGTGTTTACCTTGTTTTAAGTCGAGCGCTCCCTTAACTGTTAAATTTCGTGAATTACTTTAATCGTTTTACCGTAAAATTTATTTATATCTTTTACTGCTTAATTCATTATATTTATCCCGGTAGGGCCCTGACCTGACCTCCTCACTACTCGACCGAATTTAGGCTTGGCAATTACTGGGTACCATTATGGTGTACTCATGCCCTTTCCTATACATATTTTCGTGTGCAGATCCAGGTACAAGCTATCAGCCTCGGATTTAGTGCGTGTTTGGTGACTTCAGGAGACTTCAAGGTATTTATTCTCGAGTCCGCAGATTCACGGAGTCCCCTGCTATTCCCCTGCGTAGAGATTTCTTTGGTTATCTTCAGACATTTTGTATAGTGCTATGTAGACTTTAAGAAGCTTGTGTTTTATGACATTCCGGGTTTTAGGAGATTACTATTGTATATGTCGAGTGGCACCACCCTTGTTATTTACAAATATGCTATTTATCTTTTATCGTTACGTTTTCTTTAAATTTACCGCAATAATAGGCTTACCTAGTCGTAAAAATTGGGTGCCGTCACGACACCATTCAGAGGGTTAAATTGGGTCGTGACTGTGAGCATGTGATTTTTGCTCGAATAATAATACTCCTACAAAAGTCACAAATAGATTTTCTTTAAGTATTTGTACTTTTACAATTCATAGTAATTGTTTGTGATTGTTCGCATTTAGCTACGTTTTGTGCATATTTAATAATTTTAAAAAATCACAGAAAAATACCATAGATTCTTGTACCTTTGACTTTAAATTTTGAATTGTTCCTTCAATAATTTTAGGTTAATTAATATTAGAAATAGTAAGTAGGTTAATTTTAAAAAAACAATAAGATAAAGTTACAATTTAATTAGAATTTCTTTTAATTGATTAGGAAAAACAAAGGAAGCGAATTGAAGAGTTGTTTGGTTAGTGAAATTGGGCCAAAAGCCTGTCAATGGCTAAATTAGCCCAATCTGCCCTAGCCCAGTCCACTACCCGGTCCAGCCTTTCCCCTCACCTAAAAACTGCGCCATTTTGCTTCATTAAACCCCAGCCATTGATCTTTGATTATCCAACGGCTGGGAACTCAATAGACATACCCTATATATATGTCCGAACGAGCCCCTACCCCCTAAACACCCCCCACTCGCCCATCTCTCCCAAACCCCCAAACCCTATCCACCTTAGTTTCCCCACCGGTCCCGCCGCATTTCGCCACCAGAAATTGCCTACCGACTGTGGACCACCTCCAAATCAAACCAAACTCACCCTAGACTATCTCCTTCTTCCCCTCAACTCCAATCTCTCCCTAATTTACCCTGAAAACCTCTCAAATTCCATTAATTTAAAAAGAAAAACAAAAGAACAAAAAAACAAGTCAGAAGTGAAAGACCTACAAAGGCAAAATAAAGTCAAAAATGTTGGGTCCCACGCGACCAACCGCCACGGCAAAATCTGGAAAATCCAAGGTCTCTAGGGTTAGAAATGAAATCAACCCCCATCAAGCAGCAATTGATATCTTCGTCAAAAAACGGGCCGAGATCAAGCGGTTGAAATAATCAAGGCCGAAACCCAACCACCATTTTGAACTGATAAATTGTTATTTATTTGAAGGAAACAGGAAAGTAGGTGTAACCCAAAAGCAACCTTGCAAGAAGCAAGTGCAACAAAAAGAAACTGCGCAAGGGCTAGAAGCGGCTCTGCAGCGACAATTCCAAAAAGGGAAGTCTCCTCTAAAACATTATTTCCCGTATTTACTCATTCTCTGAAAATAATTAAAAAATAAGAAGAAGAAATGATCTTGAAAAAGATCCAAACACAAAGAAATATAGGGCCTCCAATCCCTAGCTCCACCTTTTCCAACATAGGGTCCCCACTCCCTAGTTGAAACCAACATAACCTGGTGACTTTTCCAACTTAAGGTCGCATTCCCTAGTTGATGCCGGCATAACCCGATGATTTCTCGAACATAGGGTCCCACTCCCTAGTTGATGACGGCATAACCCGATGACTTTTCCAACATAGGGTCCCACTCCCTAGTTGATGCCGGGATAACCCGAGGACTTTTCCCAACTTAGGGTCCTACTCTCTAGTTGATGCCGGCATAACCCGATGACTTTTCCAACATAGGGTCCCACTCCCTAGTTGATGCCGGCATAACCCGATGACCTTTCTAACTTAGGGTCTCACTCCCTAGTTGATCCCGGCATAACCCGATGACTTTTCCAACTTAGGGTCCCACTCCCTAGTTGATGCCGGCATAACCCGATGACTTTTCCAACTTATGAACCCATTCCCTAGTTGATGCCGTCATAACCCGATGACTTTTCCAACTTAGGGTCCCACTCCCTAGTTGATGATGGCATAACCCGATGACTTTTTCCAACTTAGGATCCCATTCCCTAGTTGATGCCGGCATAACCCGATGACCTTTCCAACATAGGGTCCTATTCCCTAGTTGATGCTAGCATAACCCGATGACTTTTCTAACATAGGGCCCCAATCCCTAGTTGATGCCAGCATAACTTGATGTCTTTTCCCAACATAGGGTCTCACTCCCTAGTTGATGACTTTCCAACCTAGGTCCCCCCATCCCTAGTTGACTTCACCATAGGCATAGGGTCTCTACTCCCTAGTCTACATTCACCTCGGGTGCACGAATCCTACCTTTTATCACTTTCCATAATGAAGTAGTATAGATTCATTACAATAACTCGCAAAATTTTCCTAGTGAAAGCTGGGGCAGAACATTTCGTTCGTTTGTTCTTGATTTAGCGCAGATTACACATTAGGACACTGGATTCGAGACGACCAAAAGAAGAAGTATCGATCCAGAATAAAAGAAAAGAAGAAAAGAGAAGGCCAAACCCAAAGTATAGATGTGGAGAAGACGTGGACTGCTTAGGACGATATTGGAGTCATCCGTTCTGTATATCCCATCTTGATCCAGAAGACGATAAGATGAAACCAGCATCTGCGGCTAACAAGCATCAAGATCCAGGTCAGAGTCAGCAAAAGAACTAGCCAAGACTCAACACCAAGCCTTAGAATATACATATATGGATCTTGTAACTCGTAGTTGATAGGCTTAGTTAGTCTTTTTCGTTTTGTTGCTTTGGTGTAATAAGGAGCTATGCAACCGTAACAGCAACAACAACAACAGTGAAATCATAGTAATCCGATAGTCCCAGCTACCAAAATTTCCAGAACTACATTGACCCGATTCCTTTATAGCCAAGGATATGTAGGCAACCTTTGAATCAAGGTTCGGTCAAAACATTTTAAAAAATGCTTCTCATGGAGTATAAAAACGGGTAAAAGTTATTCATAATTACTCACTTTATCTTTTCCCAAAAACTTTTCGTGTTTCCGAGCAAAGAGGGGCAGATGTGCGCATGTGAATTTTTCTCAGATAAAAATACTCCTACAAAAGTCACAAACGGATT
This sequence comes from Nicotiana undulata, assembly GCA_005239495.1. Lineage (NCBI taxonomy): Eukaryota > Viridiplantae > Streptophyta > Magnoliopsida > Solanales > Solanaceae > Nicotiana > Nicotiana undulata. The sequence goes on from ML249753.1 coordinate 13,490, forward strand.
TTCTTTAATTATTTTTACTTTTAGAATTCATAGTAATTGTTTGTGATATTCGCATGTAGCTACATTTTGCGCATATTTAATGATTTTAAAAAATCACAAAAAAAATACCATAAATTCTTGTACCTTTGACTTTAAATTTCGAATTATTCCTTCAATAATTTTAGGTTAATTAATATTAGAAATAGTAAGTAGGTTAATTTTTTTTTAAAATAGGATAAAGTTACAATTTAATTAGAATTTCTTTTAATTGATTAGGAAAAACAAAGGAAAAGAATTGAAATTGGGCAAAAATCCTGTCAATGGCTAAATTAGCCCAATCCACCACAGCCCAGTCCACTACCCGGTCCAGCCTTTCCCCTCACCTAAAAATGGTGTCGTTTTGCTTCATTAAACCTCAACCGTTGATCTTTGATGATCCAACTGCTGGGAAATCCATCCCCATACCCTATATATATGTCCGAACGATCCCTTACCCCCCAAACACCCCCAACTCACCCATCTCTCTCCCAAACCACCAAACCCTAGCCGCCTTAAGTTTCCCCATCGGTTCCGCCGCATTCCGTCGCCGGAAATCGCCTACCGGCTGCGAACCACCTCCAAATCGAACCAAAATCACCCTAGACTATATCCTTCCTCCCCTCAACCCCAATATCTCCCTAATTTCCCCTGAAAACCTCTCAAATTCCATTAATTTCAAAACGAAAAATCTGAAAATCCCAACGTAGCTGCTGAATGATTTCAAGTGAATCTGTGGCTCAAACCTACATGAGTCAGTTGCTCTAAATAAGATCAATTGATTCACGTTGGTTTGACTCATTTTCAAACCCATCGGAGTCCGGCCAAATTCCGGCCAAGTCGATCTTTTCCGGCCAACTCTTTCCGGTCAAACTGGTACTCCCTAACATTACTTCTCTATTTGTTTAAGCATGTTTTGATATTATTTGCTTAAGTTAGATTCCGATTTATTTTTTTAGTTGGCTGATTCTGAGTTTGAAATTTAGGTTTTCATCTCTATTTTCCTTTGTTTTATTTCTCCTAATTGTCTCGTCTAAATTCCTGACTTCATTAGTGTATTAATTAGGAGTTATTAGCCTAAATCTTCTCTGCTTTAGTTTTATGTTTTATAGCTTAAAGTAGCTACCTATGTTTAAGTTCTGTTTTTTGCTATTTACTCTTGAACTATTAGTATTAGGTTTTCATAATTCCCTTTGATTCTTTTTGCTCAAATTCCTGTTGTGTTGATCCTGAGTTCATAGTTTTGCATATTTATCTTTTCTTTTAGCTTGTGTCTCCTGTTGTTAGGTTTAGTCTCTAACTAATTGACACTTATTTGTTAGCCTAGGGTTTCATGTTTATTTTTTCTGTTGTTAGTTCATAATATGTATTAATTATTCGATTTCCATTATAAGTAATCATGCATGTTAGATATCGAAATTGTTCGTTTGAGTTTAATTCCTAGCCTAATTAATTCATCCTGAATTGTTAAGTAATCATGTGTGTTTTAAAATTGAATTACTTGAATTCTGACTTTGTTAGTTAGTGGAATGTTAGTTAATTGTACATGATTAGTTAACTTAGGCTTGTGCTCTTTCCTATATTCATTGTACATTGTTTTAAAGTAGATACTTAACTTCTGATTTAGGGTAATTAATTAAGTATACTTGATTAACAAATCACACTTGTTTGGATGACTTGAATTAAGTTAGTTTAGGTCCTGAAATGAGCACTTAGGCTTAGTAACTAATCTCTGATAATTTATTAACTTAGGATGGTTTCAATTCACTTTTGAAGAAGTTCAGCATTCAGCTTCTTCATTAGTGTTAATTAAAGAGCCTAATTGCCTAATTAGATCAAGTTAGTCAACTTAGTAACCTCTTAGGTGTTTAATGTAGGCTGTTTGGAATTACCTGATTTCAGGAACTCAATAATGGCCAGTTCTTGGAAAAGGAGGCCAAATAGGTTAGGCCCAAATTGGTCAACTGATGGCCCAAACCCCTGAACAATAAAGGGTAATTACAGGGTATTTTAGGAATACTAATTAAAGAATCTTAGCTGTAACAGCCTAAGAAAATTCTAGAATGAAGATAAAAGACCAAAAATAAAATAAGAAAGATACTAAATCAGAATTTCTGGGTAAACAGTAGAATTTCAGAAGTAAAAAGGGTGTAAAAGTAGAAAAAGTTTCTAGAAAATGTACAGTTGTCCTAGCTGTTACAAAAAGATGCTGAAAATAGAATAAGGGGGACAACTGTACCAGGGTTGTTAAAAATTGTACTATTTTCAGATTTAGGATAAGAACATTCCTAAAAATAATGCTCACCTAGGCAACCTATATATATAGACTACCCATTTCTGAAAGGAGGACATTCTACACATTATATATTACACACACAATAAATAGAGGGATACATTCAGAAAATTGACACACACTCTTACAGATATACTGCTCTGAAAACACGCAGACTCTCATAGATTACACCTTCTAAAAAAAAAATACTACATATTCTGAAAATCTCCTACATTTTTGAAAAATACACTACTACTTTGAAAAACACAAAAACATGCTGGAAAAAACCAAAAAATAGACACAAAAGCATTCTGAAAAGGATTCAGGGATTTTTATCCATTTCTACTATTTTTTGGAACTAAAACCTCTGAAAACTCCTTTTATTATGGCAAAAAATCTGGTTCAAAGTTCTGTCAAATTCTGGTCTTTCTTGTACTCTGGATTTTCTAGTCAAAACTGTGTTTAATTTGGTTGGTATTCTGGGGTTGCTGCTGTTATCTTGTTGCTGCTGTTTTAGCCTGGTTTCCTCTAAATTCTGACCTTTATTTGGTCTCATTCTCTTGTTGTTTTTCTCTGTTTTTGAGGTATGTAATAACTCTTTACATTAAATAGAACTTCATTAGCTCAATTACCATGTTTGTTTAGTGTTTAGCTGAAATCACTTATGTATGGCTTGGATGTTTTCTTTCAGCATGAATATATTTCTTGGTTAGGTCTATTTAGAGTTTTAAGGATAGTAATACTGTTCTTAGTAATTTCATGCTTGAAACAACATTAAGAGTGTGAATCTGACCACCAGTTGGTCAGACTCACCCCATAACAATGCATATGTTTAGATGTTGAATATAAGATTTGTATTCTATGACTGAAATGGCATACAGTTTTGATTTGGTTAAAGCTGAAAGCGGTAGCATTTTAAGAGCTTACGTTTAGTCTAAGACAATGATCCTTGTATATGTTGGGATAAAAGTTGTAATTTAGATTTAATTAGCCATTTAAGATTACTTTATTTGGTATCCCTTTGTAAAACAATCATGTCCCCCACCCCTTTAATTTTGGATTTTAGCTATTGTAATATTATGGACTGGACCATTTTCTTTGAAGAGTTTATGTGAAGCAACCTTATTTTTTATGAATTGGACCTGAAACTCAATCCCTTCAGGTCTTCTAAATGAAGGCCATAGAAGATGGGCCAAACTTATGAAATGGCCCAATAAGCCTGAATGAGTCTGGGACCTTAGGCCATTGGGCCTGGGGTGTAAAGCCTAATAGTCTAATACTCCCCTTTGATCCAAAAAACTGATACAAACCAGAGTTAGTTAGGAATCTCATTAGCATTGTTAACTCAAATTAGAATGCCATGATTGTTTCTATGTAGCGTTTTTTATGAATTGAACTCAAAACTAGATCAATTATTTTTTCCCTTGTAATCGCTGGAAGCATGACTGGCCTAGTATGTTTAGCACGAAACTGGGCCAGATTTACAATACTCTTAGTCGGCCCATGACTTTATTTTGGGTCTATCACCCCTTAGTTGTCAAAAAGACCTTTGAATAATCCTACGTGTTGTAGTCCAAATACTTCTTTGACCTCTACATTAATCTTACAAGTTATTTAGGAAGACGATTTTCTAGAAATACCTAAAGTGTTTAGACCCGTCCTTAGTTAGGAAATTGATACACTTAAAATGCCATCAAACATTAAAAATCAAAGTATACGTTCGCGTATCTTTGAATAAAAACTTTTCTAGTAACAAATGCTTTTCTTAAAATTTTGTACACGTTCGCGTGGCACAAATAAGTTTCAAGATGAACATTTGTAAAGATGCCTTTGGGAGCGAATTTAAAAATAATTGGCGTGATTGCGTACATGTTCGTGTGACGTGGTCTCGATTTGTAAAACCAAAATACGCGCTTGTGCGACTTTTTGACTATTTTCTTAAATGAATCAAGTGTCGTGAATTGTGTACATGTCCGCATGACATGATCTTCGACATATCAATTCAAGTGGGTATACGCATACGCATACGTAACCCGTGTTAAAACAGTTATTTAAATACGAATGAACAATTAGAAGCAGTAAAAATATAAAATGCACATGGGTAAACTCAGTAATTAAACAATTTAGGCCAAGTATAAATTATTAAGCGACCGTGCTAGAACCACGGAATTCAGGAGTGCCTAACACCTTCTCCCGGGTTAACAGAATTCCTTACTCGATCTTCTGGTTCGCAGACTTTTTAATAGAGTCAAAATTTCCTCGATTTGGGATATTAAAAGTAAATAGTGTCTCGGAACACCGTAAAAAATCCGGGTGGCGACTCTAAAAAAAATTAATAATCCCATTTCAAAATGTCAATTAAATTGGAAAAATTCCCTATATCCCTCTTTCGGGGAAAAAGGAGGTGTGACAGCTCTGGCGACTCTGCTGGGGACGAGAACCCAGAATATCTGGTTCAGGGTTCAAGAATTCGAGCTTTTTATATGATTTTACTTGGTTTGATTAAATTGTTGATATTACTGTCCTTCTGTTCCTAATGTGCTAAATGTCATTTATTTACCGCTTTGATATTTATTTGAACTATATTTAAATTGCCTTCTTACGCCTCTCTTCTGAGTCTTCTAAAAATTGGTGCACATGTTCGTGTGGATCGCCTTTCTGTTAGAGATCATATCAAGTAAGAACGGGGATGGATCAGCCACTAGGCCGAATAGCCTTTCGTACTACCTGTACGTCGCTCCCACCTCGGCTCGACTTGTCCGCTCGGGTAAGCCAGGTCTAGAACAAAGCCTCAGGTTTAAACCTAGAATGACAAAACCTCATGCTGGATCCCTAGTAGGAACGCTTATTTGCATCATGTGCATTTTTTACTTAGGGGACTCAACACAGGGGTTGGGTCCGTCTAGGAAAGGTGTACCCGAAACAAGAAGACCATCCCGATGCATCTTTCCTGCTATGTATACATTATTTGTTTCAGTTTGTGTGTTGACTGGCTAAAGGAAGAAAAATAACAGAAAAAACCAAGAGTGAGGGAGATTAAAAAGTTTACCCAGTTTTGAAAATACCCCGATATTTGAAAAATACCTCGAAACTTTGTCAAAACTTTCGGAAAAAAAGAGGAGAAAAAGAATTTCCAAATAAGTGAAAATGAGTCAACACTGTATTTTTTAAGTTATGTCAAAACCGACCGAACTACGTGGGTCTGATTTTCACCGGACGTGAGATACGTAGGCAAACCTTATCGGTGCTGACCCCACTTTTCAAAAATAAATAAAAACAAGTTCATTAGTCAAAATAAAATCGACCCAGCTTCGGTTAAGTCTTGTACCGTTCTTGCCAGAATAGCCTTAGAACACCTAACATTGTTGAATGGCTATTTTTTCTAAGAACGGACATGTCTGTCACTTTTTCTAGAAAAGTACCTTGCCTTGGCCTCAAAACTTTATTAAAAAGTAAGAAAGGGCCACTTTTGCAAAAATGATTGTTTGGTCAATGTTGCCCAAATAGCCATTTTTTAGGTGAGGTGTCTTTTGAAAATTAAAACTAGTCTTTGTAAAAAGAATTTGCTGGTATTTTCCTTTCGAAATTAGAAGCAACCTTAACCCTACCCGTTCACAGGTGCAAAATGAGTACTGTCTAGAATCCGCAACTGAATATCGTAGAGGAAGCTACCCTACAACTCCGAATGTGGTGGCATGACCTAGACAAAGAGGGTAAAGAATGGGTAGCTAAGCAATTGGGAGCTCTCATTGACATCATGAAAGTTAAACCAAGAGATGACTTAATCAAGGCCTTAGTAACTTTCTAGGACCCGATTCATAATATGTTCCGTTTCTAATATTTCGAGCTCACTCCTACCCTAGAAGAAATAGTAGGGTATACGGGTTTTGGTTGGGATTTGAGGAACCAACCACTTCTCTTCCCAAGGCCCATGTCAGTACGCCGTTTCTTTGATTTCCTATCCATCAGCAAACAACTCAGAAAGAGAGTCGGGTGGTTGATGGTTGTTGCTCGTTATATTTCTTGTACTCTAGATATGGTTTTCCAGACGGGTACGAAACACATGAAAAGGGTCTAAACAACAAACAAGACAAGGATACCTAGAGAACTCACCGCCGAATAGCCTTCATAGTGGCATTCCTAGGTTTAATGGTCTTTCCAAATGCAAAAGAGACCATTGATGTTCGTGTGGCTAGAATTGCCCAAGTTTTTATTGAGAAGAAGGATCACACATTGGCTCCGCTCATACTGTCTGATATCTACCGGGCCTTGACACAGTGCAAGTCAGGGAAAACATTCTTCTAAGGTTGCAACATTATTCTCGAAATGTGGCTAATTGAAAACCTTCGTCATCACCTGAAATTCATGAGCTATGGTCCTGATAAAACCAACTTCATCGAAGGCTATGAAGAAAGGGTAAAAGAATACAACTCTCCGGAAGGGGTCGAAGCTTGGATCGATCATTTGAGAACTTTACGGGAAAATCAGATAGAGTGGACTTTGGGATGGCTTCTGGTCAGGGAAGTTATACACATGTCAGCTACAAGGAATCACTTATTGTTCATGGGACTGAAAAGTGTCCAACACTATGCACCCCAAAGGGTCCTGAGGCAATTCGGACGGTATCAAATAGTACCTGAGGATGAAGACTTGAGTACCCAAGTGATTGAACTACATCCCGAAGCTCCATTACCTGAAGCCTTGATTCAACAAAATTGGAATGGGTGTCGGTATTTGTAAGAAGATACTCAAGTGCGTGATCTTGCCAAAGGCAAAGTAGATCTGGGTTATGCAGCATGGTTTGAAAAGAGAAATTGCATTGATGAAGAAACAGAACCCGAGCCGAAAAGGCCTTCCAAAAGGCCTCATGTTCAAGCTTTCGATGATGAAATTCAAGAAAGGTTAGATTGGGGAGAAAAGGAAAAGGAGTATCAGGCCACTATCCGTACTTTGAAGGAAAAATTGAGGAACCTTGAATTCGAAATTGAGTTACAGGCACAAGTAGTTGAAGGTAAAAAAAGATAGTTAACCCGAGAGAACGAGGCGCTCCGTGCCCAACTTCGGAGTTTGAAAATAGCTTCCAAAACACCTGTGAGAAGTGAAAGGTATGAAAAGATCATCAACAACCTAAGGATGAAGGTTCATGAGTATGCAGCTGATTTGACAAAAGCTGAAAAGGACCTGCTAAATGCCCAAACCAAGTTAGCCAAGGGAGCAGAAGAACAAGCCCATCATCTGAGACAGAAGTATGGTAAAGAAATAACCATCCTAAAGGAAAAATTGTTTTCCATGTGGAATGAAATGGTCCAACAAACTAAAGACTTTAAAACAGAAAGAGAGCACTGTTATGCACGAATGTGCCAATTAGAAGGAACAGTGCAACAACTACAAGACCAGAACAACACAAACACACAAGTGTTGGAAGCCCGAGCACAACAAATTGGGCGCCTGCTTCAGGAGAAAGGGGTCATCAGAACCAGAATTAAAGAAATAGCCGACTATGTCGTGATGAAATGTCATGAATGCGAAAGCATGACTACCTTCATGTTTTTTGCCTCTATGATGACTTTTATCCACTAAGTGATGGATGATTTAGACCAGCTTCAGGGAGACATTGCACACAGGCTTGCACAAAGACCAGCCAATTCACCACAGACCCCGAGAAGACCAATAGAAGCCCTCCTTTACTTTTGATGATTTAGTTTTCGAGTCTCTATTTTATTGCTTTCTAGAAGTTTAAGTTGTTTTGTCGTTTGTTTAGAGTCCGTACTGTTTCTTTTTTCTTTTTTTTTTGGTTGTCAATACTTTAAATTACTTATAATGAAAAACAAAAAGAGTTATCTTTAGTAATGAAATGAAAATTGCACTTTGTTATGATGTACTTTTCCTTGAACTACGTGATGATCCGATTCATGCACCGTCATGATACGTAGGTAATCCACATAGGAATCGATCATAACCCTTAAAGAAAAAAAAGTGAAACATTAAAGCCGGGATGAAACACACAACTGTCATAAAACTTCTTAGAAAATGTTTGGCTGCTTAGGTGCATCGCATCCCCCAACGTGTGATTCCCTATATGTTAATATCTCAAACTAACCCGTTTGCTGTCTATTATGAGCTCAGGGTCTTATTTTTAAGGTGGTTGATTTTTCCGTGGTATTTTGGCGCCACACCATTATTTCACAAGATCAAAAGGGAGAATTGCAATGACCTCTGAAAGTCATCTGACTATTTTCGAACCCGAGGATAGCCCCTCATTGGTTATCCCACAAGCAGAATCAGAAACTTCTGAAGAAAACAAAAGACTAAGATGCCGCATGTTGGAGATGTGGGATGCTTGGTCTAATGGCAGGGAGCCACATAGTTCTATCCCTGGCTTCCCCGAGTTGATCCCAAGGATAGGAGGAACTACTAATGTTTCGATTTTCAGCACCCAACCCGTTCATACAATTCGGATTCCTCACTATGAAAACAAATTTTACCGGAATGCCTTCTGAGGTTCGCCCCTAGGCACCATCTTCGGGAACGCCATCTATTGTGTTCACTACACCACCAGTTGCCGGTATGGCACAACCAGCATTGCCTCGGCAAAGCTTTGAGCCGTCAAACTTCACCTTTCAAGCTCCTCATCTCTAATTGGATACTGCCCGGGTCACCCTGAACTCTTATCCTCAGCATCCGCAATCTTAATCTCCTATCCTATGCAGCAGGATAGAATCTTGAGAAATCCCGAACAAGAGGAGATCACACGGAAAATGAGGAGTCTCAAGCAAAGCTAGAAAAATATATAGGGCCTGATGGCCAAAATAGCGTGTCTTACGTTGACCTGTGCATGTTCCCTCATGTGCATCTGCCTACGGGTTTCAAGACACCAAAGTTTTAAAAGTATGACGGGCACGGAGACCCGATTTCCCACTTGAAACGATATTGCAATCAGCTGAGAGGAGCAAGGGGAAAAGAAGAGTTATTAATGGCCTACTTTGGGGAAAGCCTCACTGGAATCGCCTCTGAGTGGTACACTGATGAAGACATCTCCCGCTGGCACATATGGGATGATCCAGCCCGGGATTTTGTGAGACACTTTCAATACAATGTGGACATAGCTCCGGACAGAAATTCTCTATCCAACCTTAAAAGGAAAGTCTCCGAAAGCTTCCGAGAATACGCCATCAAATGGCGTGAACAGGCTTCCAGGGTGAAACTCCCTATGGATGAGACCAAAATGGTCAGTGTTTTCTTGCAGGCCCAAGAGGTCGATTATTTTCAAAATATGATGTCTGCCATGGGCAAACCGTTCGCGGAGGCCATCAAGATTGGTGAAATGGTAGAAAATGGCTTGAAAACAGACCATATTTTGAGTCAATCAGCTCTAAGAGCAACCTCCCAAGCCATTCAGAGTGGATCGAGAGCTTAGCAAGCAGGAAAAAGAAAGAAGAGGGAGCCATGATGGCTTCGAGCTTAAAGAGTCCTCGACGGTTCTAGGATTATTGAGGCCCTTCTCCCAGGGACCCACAACATTATTATCCTCATAAAGACTTAGCCTATGCTATATCCCCTCATCCCTATACAGTGATGAATGCTAAGCCGTACACCCGGCCACAACAACAATACAATTAGAACAGAGCTCCACTTCCCAGAAATAACCCTCTTCACCAAGCCCGATATAATCTACGCACTCCCCAGAATAACTACCAATACAATAACCGTCCCCGTGAACCACCCAGAAAAACTAACTTCACACCCATTGGTGAGTTATATTCCAGCCTTTTTCCCAAATTTGTTCAAATGGGCCTTTTGCAGCATGTACCTCCAAACAAGCAGAATCCAGAATCTCCCTCATACAGGCCAGGTACCAGATGTGCCTATCATTTTGGGGCAGAAGGGCATGATATCGAGGACTGCTGGACTCTTAAAAGAGTAGTTGAAAACCTTATTGAACAGAAGAAGGTAGTGCTAAGGGCTGAAAAATTCCCTAACGTAACCAACAACCCATTATCGGCTTACAACAACGGGCCAGTCATCGGGATGATTTGAGAAGATAAAGAGTTTGACCCTACATTGAAAGCCATTATTTCCATTATTGATACAGAAAAGAAACCTAAAACAGTGGCAAAACAAGTAAGGGAAGAAAAGAAAACAAAACCCACTCTCAAAAAGGAAGAAAAGTCTGAGAAAGCAGAGGTAGAGGCAGCACCAGCCAAAGAAACCATCCTATACGTCCCAGGAGCTCCCAGAAATAGGCAGCTCATGTTAATCCCTCCAAAGAGATTGGATCTAAGGAAAACCACTACAAATTTTCCAAGAATGTATGTACTAAAAGGGACATATGTGGAAAAAGGGTCAGTCTCCTCACCAAGGCTGGATGAGCCTCTGATCATCAGTCGAAGGCCACAAATTCCAATAAAAGACACTATTGCCATCCCTTGGAATTATAATCAGACGTTGGGCACCTATAAAAGGAAGTAAGTCAGAGGGGAGGTGAATGAAACAAACCCATATGGGAAGTATCATAACCCAGAAGAGTTGAACCAAGCCAAACAGAAACGTTTCCCCCTCAAAAAGCATGTTACTGCTGAAGAAGCCGAAGAATTCTTTTGAAAAATGAAAACTTCGGAATATGTTGTGGTTGATGAACTCAGAAAGGCCCCTTCCCATATTTCACTCTTGTCTATACTGTTGAGCTCGAGTGATCACCAAAAGGTACTTCTAAAGATGCTAAATGAGGCGTATGTGCCAATCGAGGCCACAGTTGAACAGCTGGAAAGAATGGCAGAGCAGTTCTTCGAAGTCAACAGAATCTCCTTTAGCCGAAATGACTTACCTTCCAAAGGAGCTACCCATAACAAGGCCTTGCACTTGACAGTCAAGTGTGAGGGGTATTATGGGAAAAGGGTCATGCTGGATGGCGGATCCGGGGTAGATATTTGCCCTCCGTCAACATTGCAATTAATGGAAATTGGGACTGAGAGGATCAGGCCAAACAATGTTTGTGTCCAGGCTTTCGACAGCGTCAAAAAGGATACCATAGGAGAAATTGATTTAATCCTAACCATCGGCCCCGTGGATTTTGAAATAACGTTCCAAGTTTTGGACATGTACACTTCCTATAACTTTCTATTGAGAAGACCTTGGATCCATGCTGCGGGAGCCATGACCTCTACTCTCCATCAAATGGTCAAATTCGAATATGAGAACCAAGAGATAGTTGTCCATGGAGAAGATGAACAATCAATCTACAGGGACCCAGGTCCCCTGCCTTGAGGCAATAGAGGGAAGTGAGCACATTGTTTACCAGGATTTTGAAATTGTTCTTGTTGATCAGTGCGAGGAGGGAACTCCACGCCCTCAACCTTTTTTGTCGAGCGCATCAATCATGGTCACCGGCGAAATGATCAAACATGGATACAAGCCCAGGAAAGGGCTTGGGGCATCTTTGCGGGGCATCACAGAACCCGTTACTTTGCCTATCAACAAGAAATTCTTTTGCATAGGTTTTCAAGCTACCAACGCCGATAACAAATGGGATGAGAAACGTAAGAGAGATGGGTGGGTCTTACCTCAGCCAATCCCGCACCTCGCCAAATCATTTGTTAAGCCAAAGTACATAGAAGAGGAAGAAGAGGCCTTTACGGCTGAGGAAATTGAGGATATCTGTGAAGCAATGAGGCAAATGCTCTATGAAGTCCACATGGTCCATCCGGGTGAAGGCTCGAGCACCGCTGAGGTGCAATACATGGGACCAAATGCCAAATTGCAAAATTGGAAAGCTACTCCCTTCCCAGTCAGGCGGGAATCTTGGTAGTTCATGTTTTGCCATCCTTTCTACACTCCGAGTTATTTTAGGGCGTAACTCGAGTGTTTTTAATTTTATTGTCTTTTAAATTCCAATGTAAACCCCTGCTATCTTCAAATTCAATGAAATGAAATTAATATTTCATCGTCTATGGATATTTTTATGTTATTCTTTCTGATTTTGTTATTTTTCTTATTTTTCGGTCCTAATAATGCGGCCTTAAATAACATGACATGCTTATGAACTTCATGCCTAGATCCTAAAACGCTGTCTAACTGTGAAATAATGAATCAAGAGTTCTAATATGATGAGGATGAGGCTTTTAGGGAAATAAATCGATAATTGGAACAATTCGAGAATAAGCCTAAGCCAAACTTAAATGAAATCGAGCCAATCAATTTGGGCAATACAGAAGAAGTCAGGGAGACCATGATAAGCATTCACACCGAGGAAAAAACTAGAGATGCATCGATCCAACTCTTGTTTGAATTTAAAGATGTGTTTGCATGGTCTTACGATGACATGCCAGGACTAAGTGTCGATCTAGTGGTACACAAATTGCCAACTCATCCTGATTATTCGTCTGTCCAACAAAAGCAAAGAAAATTCAAAACAGACATCAGCGACAAAATTAAAGAAGAAGTTGCCATACAATTAAAATCCAGTGTAATCCGAGTAGTCAGATACACCACATGGCTAGCCAACATAGTTCTAGTACCAAAAAAGGATGGGAAAATTCAAGTATGTGTTGACTACAGGGATTTGAACAAGGCAAGTCCCAAGAACAATTTTTTGTTACCAAACATCCATATCCTTGTCGACAATTGTGCCAAACATGAGGTGCAGTCGTTTGTGGATTGTTATGCTAGTATCATAAAGTCTTGATGGACGTAGAAGATGCTGAAAAGATAGCTTTCACCACACCATGGGGGACCTATTGTTACAGGGTCATACCATTGGGTTTGAAAAACGTCGCGGCAACGTACATGAGAGCTATGACTGTCATCTTTCATGACATGATGCACCAAGAAATCGAGGTGTATGTTGATGATGTAATTATTAAATCCAGGACACAAGAAGGCCATGTTCGAGATTTGAGAAAATTCTTTGAGCGGCTACGCAAGTATGACTTGAAATTGAACCATGCTAAATATGCATTTGGTGTTCCATCTGGGAAACTCTTGGGGTTTACAGTCAGCCAAAGGGGTATTGATTTAGATCCAACAAAGATAAAATCTATCCGAGATCTGCCACCTCCGAAAACCAAGAAAGAAGTCATGAGCTTACTGGGAAGATTGAACTACATCAGCCGGTTCATTGCACAGCTTTCAACCACATGTGAACCCATATTTAAGCTACTAAAGAAAGATGCAGCGATTAAATGGATAGATAAATTCAAGGAAGCTTTTGATAAAATCAAAGAATATTTGTCAAATACGCCAGTGTTGGTCTCGCCCGAGCCCAGAAGACCTTTATTCTTTTACCTAACGGTCTTGGAGAACTCTTTTGGTTGTATCCTCGGGCAACATGAAGCAACCGGGAAGAAAGAGCAAGTCATCTACTATCTGAGCAAGAAATTCACTGGGTATGAAGCCAAATACACTCTACTTGAGAGAACTTGTTGTGCCCTAACTTGGGTCGCTCAAAAGCTCAGACATTATTTGTTGGCATATACCACATATCTCATAACCAGGTTGGACCCTTTATAGTACATATTCCAAAAGCCGATGCCCACAGGAAGGCTAGCAAAGTGGAAAATCCTGCTCAAGGAGTTCGACATTGTCTATGTCACCCGCACGGCCATGAAAGCCCAAGCCTTGGCCGATCATTTGACTGAGAACCCGGTTGATGATGAATACCAACCCTTAAAAACTTATTTCCCGGATGAGGAAGTAAATTCAGTTGAAGTTATCCCAGAAGACACTAACACTTGAAAATGTTCTTTGATGGAGCAGTAAATGCAAAAGGGTGTTGGGATTGGGGCAATGTCCATATTGACCCGTTGGAGATTCAAATCCGAGAATGACATGGTTATTGTAACACGGTCGAATTAGAACCCAATGTCCAACCATGTTATTATGATATTAAAATGTTCTTGAAAACAAAAGAATACTCGGAGCAGGCCAATGGAGACCAAAAGAGAACCATCAGAAGGCTCACTAGCAGTTTATTCTTAAGCGGAGAAGTGTTGTATAAAAGAACTCCGGATCTGAACTTGTTAAGGCGTGTGGATGCCAAAGAAGCTGAAAAGATTATGAAAGAAGTGCATTTAGGAGTATGCGTTCCCCATATGAATAGATACGCCCTTGCAAAGAAAATCCTACTGGCAGGGTATTACTGGATGACCATGGAAAAGGATTGTTTCAGTTTTGTCCGAAAGTGCTATCAGTGTCAAATACACGGTGACCTGATTCATGCACCACCCTCACAGTTACATCCCATGTCAGCACCTTGGTAGTTTGTTTCCTAGGGAATGGATATCATTGGGCCAATCGAGCCGAAAGCTTCAAACGGACACAAATTTATCTTGGTTGCCGTCGACTATTTCACAAAATGGGTCAAAGCGGTCACTTTCAAAGCCGTCACTAAGAAAGCAGTGGTGGACTTCGTGCATTCCAACATTATCTGTCGTTTTGGTATTCCAAAAACTATCATTACTGACAACGCTGCAAATCTAAACAGTAATTTGATGAGGGAGGTATGTGAACAGTTCAAAATCACACACCGTAATTCCACCCCTTACCGACCCAAAGCCAATGGCGCCGTTGAAGAACAAATAAAAACATTAAGAAAATCCTCAGAAAAATGATTCAAAGTTCTAGGCAATGGCAGGAGAAGTTGCCTTTCGCATTATTGGGATATCGCACGATCATGCGTACATCAGTTGGGGCCACTCCTTATTTATTAGTTTATGGCACTAAAGCCGTAATACCTGCAGAAGTCAAAATTCCCTCTCTTCAGATCATTGTTGAAGCTGAAATTGAGGATGATGAATGGGTCAAAACCCGTCTAGAACAATTAACCATGATTGGTGAGAAAAGAATAGCCGTAGTTTGTCACGAGCAGTTGTACCAACAAAGAATGGCCCGCACATATAACAAGAAAGTACGACCTAGGAATTTCAAAGTGAGGTAACACGTCCTAAGACTCATCCTCCCGTATCATGAAGAGGCGAAAGGAAATTTCACTCTTAATTGGAAAGGTCCATACATTATAAGGAAGTTACTTCCAAAGGGGGCATTATACTTAGGAGACATCGAAGGAAATGACCTCGAAATGGTTGTCAATGCAGATGCAGTCAAAAGGTATTATGTTTGACCTTTTTCACGGTTCTACCACTCTCCGATTGGAATGACGAAGGCTTTCATTCTCGCTACCCAAACACCATCAACCCTTTTGTAAGCCCTTCGAGCCGGTTACTCTTCTTTGATTACCCTCTTTGGAATCTAAAAGTGTTATAAAATATCAATCAAATCAAAAGAAAATCAAAAATAAAAAATCAAAACAAAAACAAAATGTTTCCCTGAACTATGTTCGACTTGATTCCGAAAGGATACGTAGGAAGCCTCTCTCTGGGGTTCAGTCACACCAAAATAAAAATTCCACATTTTCCCAAAGTTTAAACTGGGGAAGATATTATAATAGTTCGGCGAGGATTTCGCTTAAAAGGTTCCAAAGTTTTAATTCAAATTCTTTTCACCCCAAATCCTGTTCAAGTCCTTCCGATCAATCGGTAAAGAGGTCCAAAGTTGTAGGATACAGCTACTTGAATACGATGCAAACAAATGAGAGAAATAGAATGAGAGAGTCTCATAGGTGAAAACCCACACGAGCACCATGAGGCGACAGTAAGCAGAGAAATTGAAAATGAGAGAGTCTTGTTAGTGAAAACTCGCAAAGAGAACTACAAGGCGATGGTGAGAAGAGAAATGAGAGAGGTTAGTCGGTGAAAACCCGCAAAGGTCACCACTGATCGGAAAAGGATAATAGGTCACTGACATGGACACAGTCCGGGGCAAGGTTCTTCAACCTCGAGGTAATAGTTGTAATAAATTTCTGAAAATTAGACGGTTTGCATAAGTCGGGCATCCATTCCAAGAGGCATGTCATGTTCATTGAAGGCCGCATACACTCCAGATAAGTCCTTCTTTCCTTTCCACGAAAAGGGATATTTCTTGTCTAAATTCATTTTTTCCCGATCCTTTGTTCATTTTCTTTCAATCCCTTTCGGTCTAACTCTGTTCCTAAAGTAAGACAAATAAAGGATGGCAAAACTGATTTACAGGGCTCTCATTTGACACGGGCTGGTATGAAAAAATGCACCCAGCCTCGTCAGGGGTATCAAGTCAATCTCGGCTGGCCATAGGGGCCGATGCTTCAAACTCAAAACTCTTGGAAGGAGAAAATCAAATTGAAGTGCCTATAAATTCGAATCAAGGTGAAAGGTTGAGTCCCACGTGGCTAACCACCTCAGCAAAGTCTGAAAAACCAAGAACTTCAAATGCTCCGAAATCAAAGTTGGAAGAAAAGCTAAAAATAAAAGGCCTATAAAGGCAAAATAAAGTTTGAAAGGTTAAGTTCCACGCGACTAGCCGTTGCAGCAAAGTGGAGGAGCCAAAATTTCCCCAATGCTCTGAAAAAACAAAAGGAAAATAGAAGAAAAGAAAAACAAGTCAGAAGTGAAAGACCTACAAAGGCAAAATAAAATTAAAACTATTGGGTCCCACCACCATGGCAAAGTCTGGAAAAGCTAAAGTCTCCAGGGTTAGAAATGAAATCAACCCCCAGGAAGCAGCAATTGAGATCTTCATCAAAAGACGGGCCGAGATCATGCAGTTAAAATAATCAAGGCCGAAAAACCAACCATCATTTTGAACTCATAAATTGTTCATTGTTTAAATGAAACATGAAAGAAGGTGTAACCCGAAAGCAACCTTGCAAGAAGCAGGTTCAACTAAAAGAAACTGCGCAAGGACTAGAAGCGGCTCTGCAACGACAATTCCAAAAAAGGAAGTCTCCTCTAAAAAATTCTTTCCCGCATTTACTCATTCTCTGAAGATAATTAAAAAAATAAGAAGAAGAAGAAATGATCTTGAAAACGATTCAAACCCAAAGTAGTATAGGGCCTCCAATCCCTAGATACATCTTTTCCAACATAGGGTCCCCACTCCCTAGTTGAAACCAGCATAACCTGGTGACTTTTCTAACTTAGGGTCTCATTCCCTAGTTGATGCCGGCATAACCCGATGATTTTTCCAACATAGGGTCCTACTCCCTAGTTGATGACGGCATAACCCGATGACTTTTCCAACATAGGGTCCCACTCCCCAGTTGATGCGGGCATAACCCGAGGACTTTCCCCAACTTAGGGTCCCACTCTCTAGTTGATGTCGGCATAACCCGATGACTTCTCCAAATTGGGTTCCACTCCCTAGTTGATGCTAGCATAACCCGATGACTTTTCCAATATAAGGTCCCACTCCCTAGTTGATGCCGGCATAACTCGATGACCTTTCCAACTTAGGGTCCCACTCCCTAGTTGATGCCGGCATAACCCGATGACTTTTCCAACTTAGGGTCCCACTCCCTAGTTGATGCCGGCATAAGCCGATGACTTTTCCAACTTAGGAACCCATTCCCTAGTTGATTCCGACATAACCTGATGACTTTTCCAACTTAGGAACTCATTCCCTAGTTGATGCCGGCATAACTCGATGATTTTTCCAACTTAGGAACCCATTCCCTAGTTGACGTCGGCATAACCCGATGACTTTTCCAACTTAGGAACACATTCCCTAGTTGATGTTGGCATAACCCGATGACTTTTTCAACTTAGGGTCCCACTCCCTAGTTGATGTCGGCATTACCCGGTGACTTTTTCCAACTTAGGATCCCATTCCCTAGTTGATGCCGGCATAACCCGATGACTTTTCAAACATAGGGCCCCACTCCCTAGTTGATGTTGGCATAACCCGATGTCTTTTCCAACATAGGGTCCCACTCCCTAGTTGACGCCAACATAACCTGGTGGCTTTTCCCAACAAAGGGTCGCACTCCCTAGTTGATGACTTTCCAACCTAGGGCCCCCCATCCCTAGTTGACTTCACTATAGGCATAGGTTCTCCACTCCCTAGTCTACATTCACCTCGGGTGCACCGATCCCACCTTTTATCACTTTCAATAATGAAGTAATTTAGATTTTTCATTACAATAACTCGCTAAATTTTCCTAGTGAAAACTGGGGCAGAACATTTCGTCTGTTTGTTCTTGATTTCGTGTAGATTACACTTTAGGACACTAGATTCGAGACGACCAAAAGAAGAAGTTTCGATCCATAATAAAAGAGAAGAAGAAAAGAGAAGGCCAAACCCAAAGTATAGAAGTGCAGAAGACATGGACTACTCAGGATGGGATTGGAGTCATCCGTGTTGTATATCCCGCCTTGATCCAGAAAAAGAGAAGATGAAACCAACATCCGCGGCTAACAAGCATCAAGATCCAGGTCAGAGTCAGCAAAAGAACTAGCCAAGACTCAAGACCAAGCCTTAGAATATACAGATATGGATCTTGTAACTCGTAGCTGATAGGCTTAGTTAATCTTTTCGTTTTGTTACTTTGGTGTAATAAGGAGCTCAGCAACCGTAACAGCAGCAACAGTGAAATCAGAGTTATCCGGTAGTCCCAGCTACCAAAATTCCCAACACTACACTGACTTGATTCCTTCATAGCCAAGGATATGTAGTCAACCTTTGAATCAAGGTTCGGTCAAAACGTTTTCAAAAATGTTTCCCATGAAGTATATAAACGGGTAAAAGTTGTTCATAATTACTCACTTTGTCTTTTCCCAAAAACTCTTCGTGTTTCCGAGCAAAGAAGGGCAGTTGTGAGCATGTGATTTTTTCTCGAATAATAATACTCCTACAAAGTGTTAATTAAAGAGCCTAATTGCCTAGTTAGATCAAATTAGTCAACTTAATAACCTCTTAGGTGTTTAATGTAGGCTGTTTTGAGTTACCCGATTTCAGGAACTCAATAATGGCCACTTCTTGACAAAATAGGCTAAATTGGTTAGGCCCAAATTGGTCAACTGATGGCCCAAAGCCCTAAACAATAAGGGATAATTACAGGGGTGTTTTAGGGTATTTTAGGAATTCTAATTTAAGAATCTTAGCTGTAACAGCCTAAGAAACTTCTAGAATAAAGATAAAAGACCAAAAATAAAATAAGAAAGATATTAAATAAGAATTTCAGGGTAAACAGTAAAATTTCAGAAGTGAAAAGGGTGTAAAAATAGAAGAAGTTTCTAGAAAATGTACAGTTGTCCTAGCTGTTACAAAAAGATGCTGAAAATAGGATAAGGGGGACAGTTGTACCAGGGCTGTTAAAAACTCGTACTATTTTTAGATTTATGATAAGAATATTCCTAAAAATGATGCTCACCTAGGCAGCCGATATATATATATATAGACTACCCATTTCTGAAAGGAGGACATTCTACACATTATACATTACACACACAATATATAAAGGGATACATTCTGAAAATTGACACACTCTCACAGATATACTGCTCTAAAAACACGCAGACTCTTATAGATTACACCTTCTAAAAAAACATTACCTATTCTGAAAATCTCCTACATTTTTGAAAAATACACTACTACTTTGAAAAACACAAAAACATGCTGGGAAAACACCAAAGAATAAACACAAAAGCATTCTGAAAAGGATTTAGGGATTTTTATCCATTTCTACTATTTTTTTGGAACTAAACCCTCTAAAAACTCATTTTATAATGGCAAAACATGTGGTTCAAAGTTCTGTCCAGTTCTGGTCTTTCTTGTACTGTGGATTTTCTGGTCAAAGCGTTTAATTTGGTTGGTATTTTGGGGTTGCTGCTGTTATCTTGTTGTTGCTGTTTTAGCCTGGTTTCCTCTAAATTCTGACCTTTATTTGGTCTCATTCTCTTGTTGTTTTTCTCTATTTTTGAGGTATGTAATAACTCTTTACATTAAATAGAACTTCCTTAGCTCAATTACCATGTTTGTTTGGTGTTTAGCTGAAATCACTTATGTATGGATTGGATGTTTTCTTTCAGCATGAATATATTTCTTGGTTAGGTCTATTTAGAGTTTTAAGGATAGTAATACTGTTCTTAGTAATTTCATGCTTGAAACAGCATTAAGAGTGTGAATCTGACCACCAGTTGGTCAGACTCACCCCATAACAATGCATATGTTTAGATGTTGAATATAAGATTTGTATTCTATGAGTGAAATGGCATACGATTTTGATTTGGTTAAAGCTGAAAGCGGTAGCATTTTAAGAGCTTACGTTTAGTCTAAGACAATGATCCTTGTATATGTTGGGATAAAAGTTGTAATTTAGATTTAATTAGCCATGTAAAATTACTTTATTTGGTATCCCTTTGTAAAACAATCACGTCCCCCAATCCTTTAATTTTGGATTTTAGCTATTGTAATATTATGGACTGGACCATTTTCTTTGAGGAGTTTATGTGAAGCAACCTTGTTTTTTATGAATTGGACCTGAAACTCAATCCCTTCAGGTCTTCTAAATGAAGGTCATAGAAGATGGGCCAGACTTATAAAATGGCCCAATAAGCCTGAATGAGTCTGGGACCTTAGGCCATTGGGCCTGGGGTGTAAAGCCCAATAGTCTAATACTCCCCTTTGATCCATAAGTTACCTGAGTTAGTTTGCAATCTCATTAGCATTGTTAACTCAAATTAGAATGCCATGATTGTTTTATGTAGCATTTTTTTAATGAATTGAACTCAAAACTAGATCAATTATTTTTTCCCTCGTAATCGCTGGAAGCATAACTGGCCCAGTATATTTAGCACGAATTGGGCCAGATTTACAATACTCTCAGTCGGCCCATGACCTCATTTTGGGTCTATCATACCTTAGTTGTTAAAAAGACCTTTGAGTAATCCTATGTGTTGTAGTCCAAATACTTCTTTTACCTCTACAGTAATCTTACAAGTTATTTAGGAAGACAATTTTCTAGAAATAGCAAAAATGTTTAGACCCGTCCTTAGTTAGGCAATTGATACACTTAAAATGCCATCAAACATTAAAAATCAAAGTATACGTTCGCGTAACTTTGAATAAAAAGTTATCTAGTAACAAATATTTTTCTTAAAATTGTATAGACGTTCGTGTGACACAAATAAGTTTCAAGATGAACATTCGTAGAGATGTCATTAGGAGCGGATTTTAAATTAATGTCGTGATTGCGTACATGTTCGCATGACATCGTCTCAATTTTTAAAACCAAAATACGCGCTTGCGCGACTTTTTGACTATTTTCTTAATTGAATCAAGTGTCGTGAATTGTGTACACGTCCGCGTGACTTGATCTTCGACATATCAGTTCAAGCGGGGTATACACATACGTAACCCGTCTTAAAATAATTATTTAAATACAAATGAACAATTAGAAACGGTAAAAAAAATATAAAATACACATAGGTAAACTCAGTAATTAAACAATTTAGGCCAAGTATGAATCATTAAGCGACCGTGCTAGAACCACAGAATTCGGGAGTGCCTAACACCTTCTCCCGGATTCACTGAATTCCTTACGCGGTCTTCCTGTTCGCAGACTTTTTAACAAAGTCAAAATTTCCTCGATTTGAGATATTAAAATTTTGGTTTCTCTGAACACCGTAAAAAATCCGGGGGGCGACTCTGAATAAAATTAATAATCCCATTATGTCACTTAAATTGGAAAAACTCCTTATATCCCCTTTCGGAAAAAAACGGAGGTGTGTTAGAGACAACAAACATACTCCAAGAAAAAATAAAAGATAAAAATCCCCCTAAAACAAAAACTTACATGAATTATATGATGTCAAGTATGGATTTACTATTATTTACAGGGCAATATTTACACATACAAAAAAAATACTAAGTAGTTCATTTCTATTATCTGGATGGAGTTCCTTTCTCTCTCAAAAGGTTAAGATATCCAATATACATAATTGTTAATATTTTCTAATAAGCTTGCAGATTCCAAATCTTATTAGATTTTTGTTAATTTACATTAGTTAACATGGGATATACGTTCAACGCATATGTTCGAGAACTAGCAATAATGTCACAACCCCAAACCACCCTGGTTGTGATGGCGCCTATTGCAGTACTAGACTAGCCAATTCATTACTTATAGCATAAAAAGGACTTTTCCATTAAATCATTTACTAATAAAATATTATCATAAATCTTTCGTTTAAGCATTTCAAAACAAGCGGAAGTATGTAAAACATTAAACACTGCCCAAAATTCGGAGTCGCTAGTCATGAGCAACTAAAAATACAAGTCTGATATTGTCTACTTAATACAAGATGAGTCTAAGAAATAGTAAATGCTAAAAGATAGGAAGGAGAAAGGTAAGGATGCAGACGTCGTGCAGCTACCTCGCAAATCTTTGGGATAAAGGAGCATATCAGCTCTCATCCTGATGCCCTGGCACCTGAATCTGCACACAAGGTGTAGGGAGTAACGTGAGTACGCCAAGTCAGTAAGTAACAATTATAACTAAAGACTGAGTGCAGTGATAAGCATTTGAAATTATATATCTCATAACATAAAAACCTCAATGGAAATAACAAGATCATATTAGTAATTAATTTCCGAATATCTCGTAAAAATTCCAATTTTTAATGAAAGTTGTTTAAAAAACATGTTCGACATTTTCAATAGAGGCTCAGTATAAAAGAAGAGTGAAAACAGTAATTTCATAAAAGCAAAACCCTCGGGCAAGTACCACTCATATATAGCCCCTTGGGCAAGCCTCTCAGTCACTCGTGACTCAACTATCACCAATCAGCACTCACACTCAATAGGTATCATATAATAACCGTTGCGGCGTGCATTTCGATCCATATATAGTCGACTGCGCTCACTGGGGGTGTGCAGACTCTGGAGGGGCTCCTACAGCCCAAGCGCTATATCGCTGCGGCTTGCAGCCTGATCCCTAACTATCCTCACAATCCGTCCATCAGCCTCATTCAGTCATCATTTACTTACCTCAAACCGGATGAAAATATACCCCGTGATACCTTTGTCGATCGACTCGGCCTCAAATTTCCCTGAATCTATTCAAAATCAGATTCATATCATCAATATACGCTAAAGGAACAAAACCCACGCGAAAATAATCAAATTACATCAAAAATCCGAAATTGGTCAAACACGATCCCCGGGCCCACGTCTCGAAATCCGATAAAAATTGCAAAACCAAAATCCTTATCCTCCCACGAGTCCATACATACCAAATTCATCAAAAACTAACCTCGTTTACCCCCTCAATCAGTAAATTCTTAGTCTCAAGTTTCAAGCCCTAATCCCCCAATTTTCACCCTTAAATCCCAGAAATTTCATGGTTAATCAGTTAAAAATACCATAGAATCAAGTTTTAGGTTAAAAAAACGTTACCTTAATGTGATTCCCCTTGAATCCCTCTTCAGAAATCCCTAAAAAAACTCCAAGTCCGAACACAAATGGTGGAAAATAACCAAAATTTTGCGAAGGCTTGAATTTATACCTTCTGCCCCAGGGATACCGCATCTGCAGCCCATACACCGCATATGCAGTCTTCGCTTCTATGAAAAATAATCCGCTTATGCGGGATCCACTTATCCAGCCCAAATCCGCACCTGCGAACTCCATCTCGCACCTGCAGGCTCGCAGGTGCGCTCACATGACCGCTTCTGCAGAAAGTCCCCCAGGTCTCCAACTCCGCACCTGCGACCTCCGCATCTGCGAACCCCCTTCTGCAAGTGCGGAAAACTAGAACCAGCAGCACCAACTGCAATCTCTCAAGTCCAAACTTTTCGATGACCATCCGAAATCATTCCCGAGCCCTCCGGACCTCAACCAAATATACCAACACATCACATATCATCCCACGAACTTAGTCGAACCCTCGGAACACTCAAAACAACATCAATACACCAAATTAATCCGAAATTCAAGCCTAAGGATTTCTAAACTTCCGAAATTCGCCAACAATGCCGAAACCAACCAAACTACATCCGAATGACCTAACATTTTGCACACACATCACAAACAACACTACGAAACTATTCCAACTTCCGGAATTCAATTCCGACCCCGATAGCTAATTTTTCACTGCCGACCGGAAATTGCCAAAAATCCAATTTCGCCAATTCAAGCCTAATTCTACCACGGACCTCCGAAATATATTCCGAACACGCTCCTAAGTCCCAAATCACCTAACAAAAATATCTGAACCATAAAAAATCCAATTCCGAGATCATTTACCTATAAGTCAACTTTAGGTTGACTTTTTCAACTATTTAACCAACTTACGAGACTAAGTGTCTCATTTCTCTTCAAAATCACTCTGAACCCAAGATAATCGACCCGACACAACATAATAGAGCTGAACAACAAATAATAAAGCAGAAACAGGGAAAAACGAAGCTAAACTCTCGGAACGACCGGCCGGGTCGTTACAAATAATAATAATCAAGGACGTCTTAATAAAATATAAGAACTTTTTTTATATCATAGTTATCTTACAAAATATAATATTAATAATTACTTTTATTTGTTCTTTCTTTTTGTCTGTAATTTAGTTTACAAAATAGAAACGCAGTACTAATATTTACATTGGTAAAATAATTCAAGTTATTGAGATGTTAGTCATACATTTACAATGTATTACCATGAATCTTATTGTAAAAAGTATTATTTACCAATTTGAAGATTTGAGTAATTTAATTCAAAGTTTTAAGATATTTCTATTGTTAAACAATATTTTTTTCTACTTTTATAAAGAGTTTGTAAAAATATTGTCTAAGAAAAAATAAGATAGAAAATCACAATTAAAAATATTTTGGGAGTCCAAAATTTAGGGCCTAAAACAAAGATTTTATTAGTCGTCTTCTTAAGCCTAATAATAATATTAGCAGACAGTTTTTAAGTGAAAGGAATTTCCAACAATTATCAAATATGAAACGTGAAAGAAAGCAGTTATTCGATGGATCTTCAAACTTATATTTAACCTCGACCATCCCCCATTAAGAGCCACTGAACTAATCAGTTTATCAACCACATATTTCGCCGATCCACAGTTGTTGATTGCTTATAATGGAAGTCCAAATTCAATGTTTAATTTGCTTCAATATATGAAGTAATGCTTTCGCTTTTAAAGTAGTATAGTCAGAATATTCTTTCCTTCATTTGATTCCGGGTTCACTTTTCATATTTACTGAGAGTTTATTTGATTTTTGCAGGAAATGATAGATAGAGAGTAAACAGGTTTAATAGAGAATGGGGAATGTCATGGGTACACTGTTATCAGGTTTTGGGGAAATTCTAGGCAAATTGCTTGGTCATCCACTTGATTTCTTGGCTGGAAAGGCTTGCAGGTAAATGTTACTAGTAATTCATTTGCTTCAACAGTTTCTATCAAGTATTTCTCCGAGTATTCTGAAATAAAAATTAGGACTCTGTTCATTAACTGCTTTTTTTTTTTTTTTTTTTTTTGCCTTTCTCTTTAATTTCCTTTTTAAGTGTTGTCCCAATTTTTAATTTTTCAGCTCTGTATGTGCCCCGACATGGGATTTTCTATGTTACATAGAGAATTTTTGCATTTCTCAACTGCTGAAATCGGCCATGGTGTCAATCCTGTTATATTTCGGTGAGTTTCTACATTACAATACTTGGTTCTCAAGGCTTACTATCTAGTCAAAGCAAATTTTAAGGTTTACACACATCACAAACAGTGATTGCACAATGGACCCAATTTTGCAATATTGATTGAATGTGACCTTTTATGTAGTACAAGACGAAAAGCTACACTAGTTAACCTTTATAGATGGTTGGCGAAGTTACTAAAACGATATCACAAAACTTCTGGAAAATATACCTGACGGTAGATCAGGATTTCAAGATGATAGGAGGTGGTTTAGAATTTACAATTGACGAGTTTAACTTTAGTATCTTACCACAAATTTATTACACTTTTAAAGTTATAGGTTCAAAATTATACTCTCTTGTTTCAATTTATGTGAACCTATTTCATTTTTAGTCCGTGCAAAAAAAAATGACCCCTTTCCCTATTTGAAAACAATTTATCTTTATACAATGATTTATGGCCACACAAAATATATGCGATTCATTTTATACCACAAGTTCAAAAGTCTCCTCTGTTTTCTTAAACTTCGTGCACAGTCAAATGGATTCACATAAATTGAAACAGAAGGAGTATATTTTTTGAATTTTATATATATATATATATGGTGAATTAAGAAGAGACGATATTGTTATACATAGTTTAAGGAAAAGAATATAGGTTCACGTGAACCCGTATCTCTTTAAAGGTTTCCGTAGATTAACTATTTTTTGATTATCTGGATTGAATTGTTACAGGGAAAATTATTAAAATACTTTTCTAATGTGCAAATTATCTTTTTATCCTCTATTATATACAGTTATGGACCTTTGTCGTTAACAAATGACCTCTTATGACCCTAATGTAGTAACAAAGTAAGAAATGATAGAGAGTAATTTTAGATCATAATCAAAAGTAGACGGTCAAATTATATTTAAACATTTAGATCAAGGACAAATACTAGATCAACAAGGATAGGATGGACTAAAAGCGTACCGATAATATTGAGTGGTATTTTTGAGCCTCGAATGAATTGGTACATTTTGTAACACATACTAATAGATAATGTTACATCAAGTTTCCTTTGGTTATGTGCAGTTGTCCTATTCCTCTACTTACTTTACAAGTTGGGAATTTGTGAGTGCATTTGTCACATACTCTGTAGATCTACTTGGGCTTGCTTCTCCACTTGCTTCTCAGTCTTAGATTGCTGTTGCACTTTCCTCTGTTTCAAGCTTCGGCAACTTCTTCTTACACAACCTACAAGACATCAAAAATCTGACATTGAAGGGAGCTTTTCATCTACAAAAATGGATGGGAGAAGAAGAAGAAGAAGATCGATTAGGGAGCATAGGAAAGAGCATATGAGAAAATCTTTGAGGCCAAAGAGTCATCCAATGCAAGTGGAGATTGTTAATCATTCTATCCACCCAAAGAAAAGGCTCAAATTTGGGAACAGTAATGACTTTAGGCCTATTGATCACATTCGAGTGACTACAAGACCAAATTTTGCACAAAAAGGAATGTACAAGGGTCCATCACATCATCGAACGAGAACATAGAGGGTTCTCAGTCATATTGTCTTTAAGTTACTAGTAATATTATGGATATTTTAGCCTGTTGTTATAGGATAGTATGTCTTATTTTTCAGTTTACTGAAATAACTTTTTTTTATTGAGGGCTCCTGTGTTTTCATTTAAGTGATTTAGACTTTAGAGTATAAAATTATTAACATTATGGTTATTTTAAAGTTAAACTCTCACTTATCATTTTTTTTTTCATTGTTGATCTTGTAGCTGAAAAAGAATTTCATACTATTATAGAGTCCGGAACAAAAATGTGGTTCTTTTGGACTTAAAAAACCAAAATGTGTGGAAAAAAAAAACTTTCGACCATAATATATATATAACGCCCCTTTAAAAGGGCGCTATACCTTGACGACCGTTTGCCCAGTTAAGTATAACGCCTTTTAATGCCCTTTTAAAAGGCGCTATATATATAAAGCCCTTCCTTACCGCGCTATATATATTATGTGGGCCCACCAATGATTCTTCTGAGCTTAACTGACATAAAAATAATTCCACTGGATATAACGCCCATATTTTAAGGCGCTATGCCTCATATAACTGTACCCTCGAACTGGTTTTTGCCTTAGTTGAAGAGGTTAAGGATTTTGTAAAACTCCATTAAAAAATATTCTCAATTCTTCTGAAATATTTCTTCGTTAAGTTGTTTTGCATTTTATCATAATGTCGAAGAGCGAAGAATTAGGGTTTCATTATATTGGGGGAGGGGGGGAGGAGGGGGGGGGAGTGAGGTGTTGGTGGCAAATAACCCAATACGCTATAGTTTATCTCCACAATGTCATGTTAAATTGCCACTTACAATGGAGTACGATATATTGGTATTGTTGTTATATAAAAAAAATGAGTGTGAGCAAACATTCGGTGAATATTAAAGTAACCGGAAGATATTCATATTGTGTCACTCCGCAAGGGGTTGCTTGTTATGATGAGTTTAACATCGAAGACGATGAAAAGCTAAGAGATTTTTTGAGGACTCTGGATGAATACCGTGAATTTCTTGTGATAAAAATGTTGGAAATGTACGTCAAGGCTGAAGACGTTGCAATAATGAGGTCGCGCAAAGTAGGAATATCCCTCAGTCATCAGGTGGTTATTTTGGAGTAGTTTTAGCCGAACAGGTTCCGACTGACTGATCTAAACTTATCTCCACAGGCGAATGAGGAGCAAGGAATATTTTCTCTCCTAGTTTACATAATCCACAAGACGAGTGGTAAACTTCAATTTTCCTTTGTGTTACGATGTTTATTTTTGATGTATTGAATTTGTATTAACACTCATATATTCCACATGAGGTACCGGTCAAATATGAATTTTACAAAGTTATGAACCAACGCCCAGTTGGAATATGCCTAGTTTTGGTGTGTTGGATCATGATGGTCCATCCGGGAGTCATCACTAACATGATAGTGTCCATCATATGATGTCAACACATTACGATTTGTAAGTGAAGTGATAAAGCTATATGTTAAGTTTGGATCAATTTGAGTAACTCATTATTTTGTTGGTTGTCCAGTGTAAACGACCAACTTGAAGATCTTGTCCTTATTCAATTACTCAAAGACGACATATTTAATCGGGATCTGGAAGATGCGCAGAGAATAATGATTATGACAACAATGCCGATGAGTTAGGAGATGACACACCCTTCCCCGATGAGGAGGAAGAGAATGTTGAACCTGATTTGACGAGGGAGCATGTTCCACCTCCTGTTAGAACAAGAGTGTACTAGTCTCACGTGTCGTTTTATTAAAGGGAGATTCCCTATCTTGATCATTTTTGTAAAGACCCGTAAAATTTCTTGCTTAAAATAATGCCCGAACGAGTCCCCGAGTTGCTTTTACTGTGGAATTCCTAAAACAGACCTAATTTGAACAAAAAAAATACCCCGGGAGCTAAGGAATTAAATTTTCCAGAAATTGGGTGTTATGCGACGCACTATGCGATCGCATAACGTGTATGCGGACCGCATAGTGGTCGCATACACATGTAGATCACTGCCCAACTGAAGGGAAACTATGCGGTCCAATCTGCGACCGCATTTCGGTTCTGCGGATCGCATAGCTGTCGCATTATTGCCTTTGAGTTTTGGGGAGGGGTGTTATGCGACGCACTATGCGATCGCATAACGTGTATGCGGACCGCATAGTGGTGGCATACCTGGGCATATTGTTTTCAAATTTTGGCCCACCTGAGGGCCATTCTGCGGTCAACTCTGCGGACCGCATGTCAGGAATGTGATCGCATTCCTGACCGCATATTTGACACGGGATTTTAATTTTCTACACTTTTATACCCGACCCCAGCTTCATTTAACCCCTACCCCCTTTCATTTTAACTGGATTCTAAACAAAATAGAGAGAAGTGAGAGTGAGTTCTAGAGAGAGAAGTCCTCATCTTCCCCAAATTTGGTCCTCCATCTCTACTCAATCCTGGAAGTTTATCGAGTAGTCGTCATCTTCTTCATCATAAGAGGTAGGTCTTCACCCTATTTCCCCAAATTCACAGAATTTAGCTAAGAATGAAACACACATAGGTTCGTTCTTGAGAATAAAAGTTGAGACCTTGCATGCATGTGAATAATCTTCCATAAACTAGTAAAGGGAAGCAAGTAGAGTAATCTTTCACTAAAAAGGGGTTTAGTTAAGCTGAGGGATCACATAGTGTTTGATAAAATGCTCAAATGAATTCGAGACTCCTAATTCTAAGGTAAATATGTCGCATTGTGAACTAGATTGACGGTGCTAGCCGGTTCGGTGAATTGCAATAGAAATTAAAAAGGGNTGTGAAATGATGCTAGTAGGATAATGAGTCCAAGAGTATGAATGTATATGCTAAAGGTTGTGTAACAAGTAATGAAAAGGAGTTGTGGTGTGATGTAATTGAATAAAAAGGCTGTGGCAATATCGTATATGATTCACTGTTTGGTAAGGTTTGTTGTGACACGATTTTCTTTTTATACGTATTGTGGGTTGTAAAGAAGCTGTATTCCTATTGCTGAAATTTTCTGTGATTGAATTATGAATTGTCATTGTTGATATGAGAAATGATTGTTTGGTGGGATCGGGTTGCGCGCCGCAACAGGAGGGATACGGGTGATATGTGAGAAGTGATAAGGGTGTGATGTGATTGTCTGGTAGGATCGGGTTGCACGCCGCAACAGAAACACAACAAATGATTGTGATTGTCCGGTGGGATCGGGTTGCGCGCCGCAACAGAAGAAATAAGGGTGAAATGTTGAGAAGGGACAAGGGTGGAATTGCGATTGTAATTTTGATGAAGTGAAAATCGTGGAACTTCCATTGTGTTTCTTTCTACATCTTGTGCAGTGATTTTGTGACTCTCTGTTTGTCTCTTTCATGTGCATTGTTGAGTTTACTTAGAGTAAAGTTTGTTCATACATACCAGTACAATTCAATTGTACTGACGTCCCTTTTGCCGGGGGCGCTACATTCTTGTGATGATTGTAGGTGGTTTTATAGCAGGTACTCCAGCCCACCGACAGTAGTGCCTCCTCTACGTCCTATCAGCTGTTTTGGTGAACCCCTCTCCTCTCGGGGCCCTGTGTGGCTCATGACACCTCTTCTTCCAGATTTTTATTTTGGTATTTGTGTAAGGTATAGCCGGAGCCTTGTTACCGGCAAGTATTATATAGCTCTTTCATACTCTTAGAGGCTCCGTAGACAGGAAATGTGGGTTATGTACATATGTATTTTGGGCAGTATAAGTTGTAGACCACGTAAAGTAAACTTGTATGCTATGTATATTTTGTAAGTATTGTACCACATGTGGGTAATGACAGAAATCTATAATTAAATTCCAGGTAGTAAGAATGTGTCTAAATTATAATTGAATAATGTACATTGGAATCTCGGGATAATATGTGGGATGGAAAAAAAGGAATCCAGGTCCGCTTGACTGGGGCTACCCGGTCGAGTGCCAGTCGTGTCCCTCGGTTTTGGGGCGTGATAATTTTCCAAGTATGCCGGATGTGGACGCCCTCACAAGGGATATTAACGAAATTCGGATAGCAATATGGGATGAATCTAGAGCAATGGCGCTGTCAAAGGGAATGCTTTTTCCTGATAAAGTGCGCCAAAGTAGGGCAGTGCGAATGTACAACATAAAAGAGTGTCATGAGATCATGGTAGCAAATTCATATCTGGATGTATACAAGGTTATTTACCGTAGATGATTTACGCGTTGTAACTAAATGCTGCGTGTGAGGAAGAAGAAAACAAATATGTGGGTTGTGGGTAAATACATTGGTACCCACAATTGTGAAATGGACACATTCAAAGGGAATTATTTTAACTACAATATTTACTTGATTTCTCTTATCTTGATCCCACACATTGAAGCGTCCGTAAGGTACAAGATAAAAGAGTGTATAACATTTGTCCACCAGAAATATGGGTTTACCATTAAAGTTAAACTCTTACTTATCATTTTTAGCCCCTTTCGTGATGTTTTTTTTCCTTTTTCCGTAAAGCTGATTAAAAGGAAACTATCACTTTCTAACCTTTCATTTCCACTTCTGTTGCATGTATAACAGATTGAGTAACCACCTGTTGATCTTGTAGCTGAAAAAGAATGTCATACTATTATAGAGTTCGGAACCAAAATATGGTTCTTTTGGACTTAAAGAACCAAAATTTGTGGAAAAAATAACTCGTGACCATAATATATATATATAACGCCCTTTTAAAGGGCGCTATACCTTAACTGTCGTTTGCCCAGTTAAGTATAACGCCTTTTAATGCCCTTTTAAAAGGCGCTATATATGTAAAGCCCTTCCTTACCGCACTATATATAGTATGTGGGCCCACCAATGATTCTTTTGGGATTAACTGACATAACAATAATTCAACTGGGTATAGCGCCCATATTTAAGGCGCTATGCCTCATATAATTGTGCCCCCGGACTAGTTTTTTCCTTAGTTGAAGAGGTTAAGGATTTTGTAAAAATCCATTCAAAAATATTCTCAAGTCTTCTGAAATATTTCTTCGTTAAGTTGTTTTGAATTTTATCATAATGATGAAGAGCGAAGAATTAGGGTTTCATTATTTGGGGGG
>ML249753.1:46166-111087 GCA_005239495.1 Nicotiana undulata
GAGGTGTTGGTCATATTCATTTCCTTCTTCCCTTTCTAAAGAAAATATGGGAAAAACCTCTAAATCCGTTCCCCAGAAAGAAAAAACCTCCACCTCTGCTTCCCGTCCGGCCGGCGGTAAACCGCCGACGCTAAATGAGATCATGCCGAACAATTTTTCTTTAAAGAAAGACTTTACAATAGAGAAACCCCCTGATGTTCCCGGGCGTCGGGAACACGCATCGAAAGGTGGGGAAATTTTTCTTTAAACAAGCATTTTTCGAAGGGTGGTGAAATTTATAAACTTGCTATTGATTCTATGAGAAAAAAGTTTAAAAAAATATTTTTTCTCTATTCCCCCTATTTATGGTGTTGCTGCTTTGTTAAATCCTTATATGGCCATGCACCACCACCCATAAAGACATTATTGATAGATTTAGCCTAAATTAGTGATGGATTTAGCCAAACCAATGTTGTCAAAGGACTGGGGGCCTCGAGTTCGATAGTCAATAGGGCCTCGAGGTCGGTCGACATCAGTGGATTATGAACAATAAATCTGAGAAATAATATTGAGCACGTTAAACGAGAAACTCTGAGTAGAATGTTCTATTGCAATGAATTATCAATTAATGACCTTACAAAATTATTGGGATCCCCTCTATAGATGAGGGTAAAACTCTAATATAGTACATTTTTAATTATGACATAGAATATTATTGGTACAGCTGTATAACGGCCCAGTACGGATGTGTACTATCTCCGACAAATCTTATCAGCCCTAACCACGTGTCCTTGGGAAATTCTCGCTCTTTCTTGGATGCCATCGATTTTGCGCTACCTCGAGGCTAGCCATGTCGGGGCTTCGATAAGCTCTCTCGAGGTATATATTCTGGGGTCGAATTCTAACCTCGCATCAAACCTTACGAACTCGAGCTCAGCATAACAAAGACCTCGAAATCGGACTCCTCTAATTTCGGCCGTATACATATAGTCCCCGCGTTTCTTTGAATGAAATGGTAAGAAACGAACTTGAATTTTCGAGGTCCTAGATGATGACATCATTTTTGTGACGTAGACATTTGAAATCCCTGAAGCGTCCCACCGGTTCTCTTCCCCAAAAGCATTGAGTGCTCGTCAGGGCCGGTCGGTCACCACATCAATGAACAGTTACCGCCTTCCCCTATATATATCCACTTTTGTTTCTTTTTAAGGACTTTTTCACTCTACAATACTTACTCTTATCTACAAATTTTCCCTTTGCCGCTAGTTCCTCTGCCGTGCTATCTCCAAATCTCACCGGTCATATTCATTTCTTTCTTCCCTTTATAAAGAAAATATGGCAATAACCTCTAAATCCGTTTCTCAGAAAGAAGGAACCTCCACCTCTGCTTCCCGTCCAACCGGCGGTAAACCGCCGATGCTAAATAACATCGTGCTGAACAATTTTTCTTTAAAGAAAGACTTTATAATAGAGAAACCCTCTGATGTTCCCGGGTGTCGGGAACACGCATCGAAATGTGGGGAATGTTTTCTTTAAACAAGCATTTTTCGAAGGGTGGGGAAATTTATAAACTTGTTATTGATTCTGAGAAAAAAGTTTAAAAAATATTTTTTCTCTATTCCCCATATTTGTGGTGTTGCTGCTTTGTTAAATCCTTATATAAAATTAGGAGATCCTCAATTCTGGTATAAAACAGTTTGTAAAGGTTTAACACTTGAAGATGATGAGTTGGCTGGACTTCCGGAAGCAATAGCCTCAATTAGAATAAATGCTCAAACTATTTGTAATGCTTATTAAGTTTCATAAATCATGCAAGACAAAATATTCCAAATCCTTCTTCTTCTGATTCTCAATCATCTAAAAGAACTCTAGGAGTAAGAGCACATAGTGCTTGGGATGGGTTTAGGGGTTCTTTTTGTTCTAGTAATAATGATTTTCACAACTAAATGAGCTTGAAATTTATTTGTCGCAGCAAATTGAGGAAGTGAATCCCGATGACTCCTTCAATCTTTGGAAGGACAAAGAATAATACATTTCGGTTCTTTCAAGGAAAACTCGAGACATTGTAACTATTCAGGCTTCAACACTGGCATCAGAGAGCGATTTCGGTCAAGCAAGACTTCAACTCGATGATTATAGAGCATCTTTGAGGGAGAGCTTATAGAGAAGAAATTGTGAACTTGCTGAATCACAACCAAAAGAAGACGAAGCTTATGAAGAAATGCTAGCTGAACTTGCTGAGGATGATGCTTCGCCGGAAAAATCGACCAGCTCAGCAATCAAGTGGATGACGTTAGGGCCGAGGCCGATGTTTTTAGAGGGATCATGGACGTCTTGGTTGTTATGAAAGATATCATTCCAGCTCAGTTGTAATCGGTTATGACTCAGCTTTTGTCACGACCCCAAACACTTAGTCGCGATGGCGCATGTCGTGGAATCAGGCAAGCCATACATTTCGTTAAACAAAGTTTAATTTTTCAAAAAAATTATAAATTCAGAAACAAAAGTATTGATAATAATCCATTTGAAAGCCTTACACATTAAACACAATTAAAAATCCAAGCATAGATCTAGTGTCACCGAGTCATGAGCTACTATAAGTACAAAACTAACGTAATACTGTCTGAAATAGTAAAATGTGGTAGGAAGGAAAATAAGGAGAAAACGAGGATGTGATCGCCAGCTGCTAGCTCGAAGACTCCAAAAGAAACTATGACAACAAATCAACAACCGCTACCGGGTCCCGATGAACCTCGATCTGCACACAAGGTGCAGGGGGTAACGTGATTACACCAACTCAGAAGTAACGAACCCAAACTATGGGCTGAGAGGTTGTGACGGACTAAACCTCAGAATTTACAATAGACAACGTACAGAAATTAGACATGCTAATAGTTTATCAGAAAAATGAATAAGATATGCCATGTATGCCCAGTCTACTCTGCATGCCATCATGTAAATATATGAAACCTATGTGGAAATGCACATAGTGCTCACAACCCTCACTCAGTAGTCCACTCAGTACCGTATATGTCTCTCAGGCTCAGGGAAGGTCCATCCCGAAATGTACATAATCATCGGTGACCGTAGTCACTCGGTACTGAAGAAAAGGCCAATCTAGCCCCACAGAGAAGATCCATATTCGGAACACAACACTCGGACAAGATCCATGTCCAGGGACAATCCATCCCTCATATAACATCAACTTCGGACAAGGTCCATGTCCAGGGAAGATCCATCCCTCAATATCAATGTGCTCACTGGGGGTGTAAAGACTCCGGAGGGGCTCTATTGGCCCAAGCGCTATATCAAGCCAACGAAGGCATGATTAAAGTGTCACTACAGTGTGCAGTCCAATCTCATAACTGTATCAACAACAGGCTCTTTTCCTCACTCAGTCATTACTCTCCAGTCTCGCTCACACAGATCACAGATGTATAAATCAGCCCGAAACAATGATCAATATACATATAATTAACAATACCGAGACTGAGGCATGAAATGATATGCTATGATAGGACTTGAGTAATCAAATAATCACAAAATGAGACAATAATATACGACCACTTGGGTCTCAGCATTTTCGACGTGAATTCTTAGCATTTATACTTAACATGATATCTAACATGTTCACATTTACCACATTAATAGAAATGTGGGTATCAATCCGTAATAACTACGTGACGGTGCCATGTGATGATCCAGACCACAAATTACTCGGTGCACCCCCGCACACCCGTCACTTGGCATGTGCGTCACCTCAATTATGGTCATATATCATATAGTTCGGGGTTTCGAACCCTCTGAACCAAGTTTGGAAAGTTACTTACCTCAAAACCGGCTAAAGTCCTAGCCCACAGTGACTTTGCCTCTAGACTCAGCCTCCAAGTGCTACTAATCTACAAAAAATCAGATTTATATCATTATTATATGCCAATGAACGAAACCCATTCAAAATTATCATAATTAACCAAAAAACCCGAAATTGGCCAAACCCGAGCCCCAGGCCCACATCTCATAATTTGATAAAAATCACAAAAATAGAATCCTTATTCCCTCGCGAGTCTACCCATATAAAAATCCTCAAAATCCAACCTCAATTGCCTATTCAAATCACCAAAATAAATTCTCAAATTTTTCTCCCATTTTCCCCAATTTCCACTCAAAATTCTCAAATTAAATCATGGAATT
Organism: Nicotiana undulata; assembly: GCA_005239495.1. Lineage (NCBI taxonomy): Eukaryota > Viridiplantae > Streptophyta > Magnoliopsida > Solanales > Solanaceae > Nicotiana > Nicotiana undulata. The sequence continues at coordinate 50,337 of ML249753.1, forward strand.
CAAGATTAAATCATGAAATTAAACCAAATGTGAGTGAAAAATACTTAACCCAATAACTCCTCTGAAAATCCTCTCAAATTTTACCTTGTTGAACCAAGTCACTGCATGGTTGTGAAGATTGACAAATGCCTACCCAGTTGAACCAGGTCCAATTATCAAACAGACCCATTGGCACAAGAAGCGTATATGCACAGGAGATAAACACGATCTGTGAATTATCTATGAACTAAGAGGTTGTCTCCTAAAGCGAAAAGGTTTCAAAGTGATAAGAAGAAAGAGTTTGAATTCAGTAAGGACAGAAACAATCGAGGAAGTTTAGATGAACACAAACTCTTCCACCAAGGAAGAGTTGCACTAGAACTAAACAACAACATCTAAACTACTGATTCTATAAATTGTTGAAGCACTCCCGCTGAAGAATTAATCGCACAAAGGCAGAAGTGAAACAAGAACTGAAAGCAAAATTACCAAAGCAATTTTGCAAGTAGATTCCTTGTGCGACACAAAAGCTACTTGAACCAGCTAGAAGAACCATTTCCATCTGTTATCTTTTGAGTCTCGTTGGTTTGTAGTAGGTGATTAACTTGAAATTTGTCACAATTAGCTAGAGGCTAGTTTGCTACAAAGGGATTAGAGTTAGTCTTATGTTTACAAAAGAGTTTATTTTGTAAATATTGTTTGGCTCAGAGTTGTAGTGAAGAGTTTGGGAAAATCCTACTGAGTAGTAGGTCGTGGTTTTTTCACCTTTTGAGCCGGGTGTTTTCCACATAAAAATCTTTGTGTTCTTTACTTTTCTGCATTTATTATTCCGCAACAGTACGAGTTGGAACACATAGAAGAACCAGGTTCTTCTATAGAGACTACACTTGAAAATTGGACACCACACAAATCACCCCGCTCTTGTGTGGTATTGACGTATAAAACATCAATTGGTATCAGAGCAGGTTATCCTTGAAAAGGCTAACACCTTGGAAAAGATCAAAATGAGTGCACTACTTGGAAACTGGGAGGGTCAATCAACTACAAGGCCACCACTCTTTAATGGCTAGTATTAATCTTGGTGGAAGAACGGGATGAATAACCACTTGATTGAAGAAGACTATGAGCTTTGGGACATAGTCACTGATGGTCCTCTAGCCACCATGAAGAAGACTGCTGAAGGAATAGATGTACCAAAAACAAGAGCTGACTGCACTGCTGAGGATCTGAAGAAATGGGAGAAGAATGCTAAGGCCAAAAAGTGGCTAGTGTGGACTAGGTCCAGACAAGTATAAAAGAATCCAAAGCTGCACCACTGCCAAAGAAATCTGGGATACCTTGCAAGTAGCCCATGAAGGAACACCTCAAGTGAAAAGATCAAGAGGTACTCTACTATACTCTCAGTATGAAAACTTTACTATGAAAGAAGGAGAGACAATCCAAGAGATGTACACGAGGTTCACAACTCTGACAAATGAACTCAAGTCTCTTGGTAGAGTCATTCTTGAAGAGGACAGGGTGGAGAAGATCCTGACAAGGGTCTTGCCAATTTCCTGGGAAAGCAAAATCACTGCTATCCAGGAATCCAAAAATATGGCAACCCTCAGATTGGACGAGCTTATTGGAAACCTTACTGCCTATGAACTCAGAAGGCAGACAATGAAAATGGATGCTCCAAAGAAGGAAATGAGTCTAGCACTGAGAATCACTGAGGGAGCAGATATGGAGGAAGATGAGATGGCCATGATCACTAATGAATTCAGAAACTTACTTATAAGGAAAAAGGGCATCTCAAGAGGTGGAAACTATAACAAAGCTAAAGCTCCAGAAAGGCCAATCAACGAGGGATGCTACAAGTGTGGAAAGACTAACCACCACATCAAGAATTGTCCTCAGTGGGAACTGGAATAGAAAAAGGAGAGATTTGAAAGAAGGAACTGGTCCAACCCAAGAAAACCACAACAAAGGCTATGGTTGCTGCTTGGGGGGAAAGCTCAGATGAAGAATCGGAAGATGGTGAGAATGAAGAACAGGCGCTCATGGCAATTGGAGAATCCGATGAGGAATCATATGAAGAACCAGAGGTAAGTATCTCCCATCTCAAAAATAAAATAAAGTTCCTATCTAAAGAGAAACTCTCTGAGTTACTACTGGATTTCATGGAAGATTTTGAAGAAACAACAAAAGAGAAAGAAAAACTCTCTAAAGAATGTGCAATGCTAAAAGCAAAATGCATGAACCTGGAAATCAGAGTAAGTGAATCTGAAAAGAAAAATATTGTCCTGATGAACCAAGTTCATCCACTTGAAACTGAGATTCTAGAGCTAAAATCTGAAAATTTAAAGTTAAAGCTAGGATCCAGTAAAAATATTTGATCATTCTCATACCATGTTAGAAGAAATATATGGGAAAACTAAAAGATAAGATGTATACCAAGGATGAATAAATAAGGACCCTTAAAGAAGAACTTGGTAAAGTCAAACATGAGTTAGATCGAACTTGTAAATTGAATAAATCCTCTGATGCCTTGACATGGCTTCAAGAAAACCATAGTAGCAACCGGAGAGGACTTGGCTTTGGGAGTCAACTGCCCAAGTGGGATCCCAAAAGCAAGTATCTCACTCTCATTGAGAATAAAATCTACACCCATTGTGGTAAGAGTGGTCATTACAAAATTGAATGTACTGCAAAAGAGCAGGCCAGTCGAAGAAATTAGAGTTTTGTTAAAAAGAAAAACTGGTTACCAAATTGGGCCAGAAAAAGCTTAATTCATCCTTTCTCTCGTAGAAAAGGACCCAAACTAGTTTGGGTTCTTAAAACTAACCCCTGATTTCTTTTTGTAGGTTCAAGTGAGAGAAAACAGCCAAATTTGGTACTTGGATAGTGGCTGCTCAAAACATATGACAGGGAACAAGGAACAGTTCCTTTCACTTGAAAACCTCAAAGGAAGAAATGTCTCCTTTGGAAATGGAAAGAAAGGTGAAATTATAGGGGTTGGTAAGGTAGGTAAGGATGACACATGTTCAATTGAACATGTGTACTTGATAGAAGGCTTGGAATATAACATGATCAGTGTGTCACAATTGTGTGACAAAGGTAACTTGGTTGCTTTCACTTCCACAAAATATTTTGTGATTAACCTGCTTACTGACAAGATTGTTTTGCAGGGAAAAAGAATGAATAACATCTATGTCATAGACTTGTCCACACTGTCTGAAAATGAACTCACTTGCTTAAGTGTGCTGGACAATGATCCCCTCCTTTGGCACAAAAGACTTGGTCACGCGAGTCTAAATCAACTTAACAAACTAATCTCTAAGGACTTAGTGGTAGGGCTCCCTAACATTAAGTTCAAGGATGACAAAGTTTGTGAGGCATGTGAAATGGGGAAGCAGGTAAGATCCTCATTCAAAAGAAAGAAAATGGTCAGTACCACCAGGTCGTTGGAACTGGTGCATATGGACTTATGTAGTCTTATGAGAACTCTGAGCAGAGGTGGTAAGAAATATGTAATGGTGTTAGGTGATGATTACTCAAGGTTCACTTGGACCTTATTTAAGACATATAAAGATGAAGCATTCGATATGTTCACTTCATTTGTTAAAAAACTCAAAAATAGTTGGGAAATCAACTAGCATCAATAAGATCTGATCATGGTACTGAATTTGAGAATGCAAAGTTTGTTGAGTTCTGTGATGAACATGGCATCAATCACAACTTTTCTGCCCCTAGAACCCCACATCAAAATGGGGTTGTTGAAAGAAAGAACAGGACTCTTGAAGACATGGCCAAAACCATGCTTCTTTCTAGCAAACTACCTCACAGATTCTGGGCAGAAGCAATAAACACTGCATGTTACATAATAAATTGATGCATGACCATGCCACTGGTAGAGAAAACTCCTTATGAATTACTTAAAGGGAGAAAGCCCAACATATCCCACCTTAGGGCTTTCGGATGCAAGTGCTTTGTGCACAATAATGGCAAAGATTCCCTAGGTAAATTTGATCCCAGAAGTGATGAGGGAGTATTCTTGGGATATTCATCACATAGAAAAGCTTATAAAGTTTATAATAAAAGAACTATGTGTGTAGAAGAGAGTGTGCATGTTGTTTTTGATGAAACTAACACTCTTTCTGAGAGACAGGAACCAGAAGATGAGGAGCTTGGACTGGTCAGAAGTAGTGAACAAATTGAAGCAATTATGGAAGATGGAGCAGGTGATGGACTAGGTCAAACTACCCCGAGCAACATGACAGGGGGAACTCAACAACAAAGTACTATGGACCTTTCCCCTGATCCTGTTCAACAACAACAAGACATCATGGGATCATCTAGAAGTGAACAATTGGTGCTCAAACCACACAGATATCAGAGTTCTCACCCTCTTGAGAACATCATAATAGATTTGACATCTGGAATCAAAACAAGATCCTCCTTGAAAAATCTGTGTGCGTTTGATGCCTTTCTATCCTTGATTGAACCAAAGAACATTGGTGAAGCCCTACAGGATGCTGACTGGGTAAATGCCATGCAAGAAGAGCTGAATCAATTTGAAAGAAGTCAAGTAAGGCACTTGATAACCAGGCCACTAGACAGATCAGTAATTGGCACCAAGTGGGTCTTCAGGAACAAACTCGATGAGGATGGAACTGTTACAAGAAACAAGGCCATACTGGTTTTCCAAGGATATAGTAAAGAAGAGGGAATTGACTATGATGAGACCGTTTCTCCTGTGGCAAGATTAGAGGCAATCAAACTTCTTATAGCATTTGCTGCACACATGGAATTCACTCTCCATCATATGGATGTAAAAAGTGCTTTCCTCAATGGATATCTAAAGGAAGAAGTATTTGTAAAACAACCTCCAGGTTTTGAAAGCAAGGAGACACCTGACCATGTATACAAACTTGACAAGGCTTTGTATGGACTCAAAGAAGCACCAAGAGCATGGTGTGAACGACTATCAAAATTCCTTCTAGAACATGGATACAAACCAGATAAAATTGACAGTACCTTGTTCTTAAAGGAAAAGGGTAAGGATCTCCTGGTTGTGCAAATATATGTGGATGATATCATATTTGGTGCGACCACTGAAAAATTGAGTAAGGAATTTGCTAAACTTATGTGGAGTGAGTTTGAGATGAGTATGATGGGTGAGCTAAACTTCTTCTTAGGCTTTCAAATCAAGCAAAACTCAAATGGAACAATGATCCATCAAAAAATATATTGTGAAGGAATTGATCAAAAGATTTAAAATGGAAGACTCAAAGGAAATTGACACCCCCATAGCCACAACCACAAAATTAGATATGGATGAACCTGGTTCATCCGTTGATCAGAAGCTATACAGAGGGATGATTGGGTCTTTATTATATCTCACTGCCAGCAGATCTGATATTGTGTTCAGTGTAGGATTGTGTGCTAGGTTTCAAGCAAATCCAAAGGAGTCCCATCTAACCGCAGTGAAGAGAATTCCGAGATATCTGAAAGGCACTACTGATTTATGCCTTTGGTATCCTAAAGATAGTAATTTCGACCTTGTAGGATATGTTGATGCAGATTATGCAGGCTTCCTGGTTGACAGGAAAAGTACTTCAAGCATGGCTCACTTTTTGGGCTCTTGCCTTGTGTCTTGGGCCACCAAGAAACAAAATTCAGTAGCCTTGTCTACTGCTGAGGCTGAATATGTGGCTGCAGCCTCATGCTGTGCTCAGTTTCTATGGATGAAACAAAAACTTATGGATTTTGGTATAGAGGTCGGATGCATTCCTATTTTTTGTGACAACACTAGTGCAATTAGTATGACAAAGAACCCAGTTCATCATAAAAGAACTAAGCACATAGATGTTAGACACCATTTCCTAAGGGATAACTATGAAAAAGGAATGATCTCAATTGAATTTTGTGCTACTGACAAGCAAATTGCAGACATATTTACTAAAGCACCGAGTAGGGAGCATTTTGAGAGAAACTGACTTGAATTAGGGATGATTAAGATCACCTAATTGAAAAACAAAAATGAAAAATTGAAAAAACAAAAAAAAAGTTTTTGGCTAGAAACACTAAAATATATAATTAACCAGACTAATCATTGCTCAGTATCATGACTTTATTACCATACTCTCTTGCCATGTATTAATATGATTCCCTGGTTGCTAATGTTATTTTTCTATCTTTGTAAATTGAGGCATATTAAAGACTATAACACGATGAACCTGGTTCATCGCTGCTGGTTCATCTGACTGACAAGGTACGTGCTCATCTCCATACACTTCTTGAATTACTTATAGTGGCACATGAGCAGGACTCTATATATATTTGGTTCATTTCCAATTCTCTGTACTTATCTTAAAATGAACCAGTTTCAAGAAGTCTCATCGTATCTTAATTAGTCTAGATTTAGGGATTCCTAACCGTCTAATCAATGACACTCCTAAAACAATTAGACTCCCACTTGACTAATACATTTGCCCGTTGTACAATTAATGACTACACCTTTAAAAGGCCATCATTACCTCCCCTTTTCAAAAGTATAACCGTCGAACTGAGTTATTAATTCCTCTCAAACCAAAACTGATAACTTTCTTCTCTTCCAAATTCTTCATAAAGATGTCTTCACAACCAATTGTTTCATATTCCTTCTCCACCCATGATTATGAGGACGGTGATTCTAGTTCTAGTTATCCATCAGTATACAGTTCACATTCTCCAGCCATATCTTCAACCCCCAAAAACCTTCCAATTCTTGATCCTGCTCCTGAACCTACACCTAACCCTACTCCAGCCCCCAGGGCACGTAGAGTGAAAGTTTTGGACAGGAAATCAGTTGCTTTTGTTTCTCGTGCCAAATTCTTGGAAGAAATACTTCAAGCTAGCAAGGTCCAAGATTCTGAATCCTCTAGTGAATCCTTCAAATCCCTAATGAGGATGAAGCACCAGGTTCATCTGACACTAAACAGGGAAATCTTGAGATTGGGTCTGCAACTGGTATGACTGAGAACATATTTGTTTTGGTTGGGTTGATTGTGGATGTTGAGGTGCCAGATAGGCGGAGAAAACTTGATAAAAATATAAACCTTGAGAGAGAGGGAGAAGGGAGCTCAGTAAGGGGATCTGGGGAGGACGTTGCCACTCTGGCTATTTGTGGCCCCACTCTTATGATTGATGAAGAAGGAGTCACAACTTTAGGGTGAAGCATTTTTGGGGAAGTAGCAGCAGGACTGGATAGCCTACAACAATCAGTAGATGAACCTGGTTCATCTATTGAGGAGACGTTAGCTGAGATGTTGAGGAAATTGGGGGAATCCTATAATCCCAAAAAGAAAAGAACTCCTAAGTCCAAGAAGGCTACTACCCCAGTTTCACCAAAGAAGAGGAAAGCTTCATTATCTGTTGATGCTCCTGCCCCATTGATTCGAGCTACAAGAAGTGATGTCCGGAAAGGAGAGGAAGAATTGGAAAGAGCTCTGAGAGAGATCAAAAAGAAGAAGGCTGCCAAGGAAAAGTCAAAAGTGGGAGAGCCTATTGAGGCAGTTACTATTGATGATGATGCGATGGACCTGGTCCATCATGAGGAGCAACCTGCTCCAGTTGTGGTTGAGACACCTAAACCCAAGAGAGCTAAGGCTTCTTCCAAGAAGTTAGCTTCTGTGTCTGCCACACCCTCAACCATTGCAAAGAGGACCAGATCTGAGTCAAGGAAAGTTAAGATTACTGATGATGATGTATGGAGTGGAGGAGAAGAGGAAGAGTCTGGTGAAGAGACTGAAAAGCTCACCATGTTTGGCAAGCGTACTATCTTAAAGGTAAAGCTGGTTAGAAACCTTGAGGAATCAAGAATGATTTTCCTGATGGATACCCTAGACGTGAAAGGGTGGAAGGACATGGTTCTTCACTTGGAAGGAAGGCTGGCTAGAAATGAGTTGGTTGAATTTATGGCCAACGCAATTGTCAAGGATGGCAGGGTAACTACCAGGGTTCATGGAGTTGAAATATCTTTTGATACAAAGGGGTTGGGGGAGATACTGAATATCTCTGCTGAGGGTTATGATGACTATACAAGGCAAAGATGGCCTAATCTGGATGGCATGTCCTCAGCTCTCAACATCGCCAGGTTTTTCTGTGAAAACGATCAATAACCTGAGCCCAGGACAGTTTTCAAGAGTGAGATGCAATCTCAGCACAAACTATTCTTTGAGTTTGTGATCAAGTTTTTGCTGCCAAGACAAGAACGAAGGCACATTGCCATCTATATGGACCTCATGCTTATGGAATGCTTGTACAGGGGTAAGTAGATCAATTGGCCTGCTTTCATCATCCAGCTCTTGGACAGAGTTTTGAATGGAACCAAGGCACACGCTATACCTTATGGATTTATTCTGACTGCTTTGCTTGCCCATTTTAAGGTTCTGTGAAGAAAGTTGAGATGGCTATTGCTACGGACTATTTTGGGAAGAATACACTACTGACCTGTGACTACATTATAAATGTTCCTGAGGATGAACCTGGTTCATCTAGGAAAATGCCTGTTAAGAGAAAGGTCAGGTCACTTGTGCAGGAAGGTGAGATAAAGGATGCGGAGACCCTTCGATTGAAATCTCGCCTTATTGAGGTTGAAGCTGAGCGGGATGCTCTCTGAACTGAATTAGCCACGGAGAAGGATAAGAATGAGAGTGTTCTTCAACAAATGCTCTCTCTTCTTCAAGACAAGACCTCAACCTCATCTTCCCCTTCCCAGCCTTAGGAGTCCAGTGCCACCAAAACCCCTTCAATGCCCAGTTTGGGATTTTATCTTGTTATGTTTTTTTTGCTCATGGTTGTGACTGTATTTAATTAATTTTGTGTATGGTGCTTGATCTAGGATCTAATCAATGAATTTGCTTTTTGGTTATTGATTTTGTCCCAGTTTCTTAAATAGCTTACATTTGATTGGTTTCTTTTGATGAATAATCATGCTTTGCACCTGCAGTTACCTCAATGGCCATGAGTAATTGTTAATAACTCTGGTAAGTTTATCATTTTGCAACTTTTAGATGATGCCAATAGGGGAAAGATATGTGCTTCAAAGATTTTTGTGACATTTTATAACCTAATGAGCCTGGTCTCTCTATGATAAATGCTTAAAAACTTTACAAAGTGTCTATGTTGGACTGAAGTATGTACATGGTTGAGCACAGAGTTTGTCATCATCAAAAAGGGGGAATTTGTTGAACCAAGTCACTGCATGGTTTTGAATATTGACAAATGTCTACCCAATTGAACCAGGTCCATCAGGGCAAACCTTATCAAATAGACCCATTGGCACAAGAAGCGTATATGCACAGGAGATAAACATGATATGTGAATTATCTATGAACTAAGAGGTTGTCTCCTAAAGAGAAAAGGTTGCAAAGTGATAAGAAGAAAGAGTTTGAATTCAGCAAGGACAGAAACAATCGAGGAAGTTGAGATGAACACAAACTCTTCCACCAAGGAAGAGTTGCACTAGAACTAAACAACAACATCAACTACTGATTCTATAAATTGTTGAAGCACTCCTGCTGAAGAATTAATCGCACAAAGGCAAAAGTGAAACAAGAACTAAAAGCAAAATTACCAAAGCAATTTTGCAAGCAGATTCCTTGTGCGACACAAAAGCTACTTGAACCAGCTAGAAGAACCAGTTCCATCTGTTATCTTTTGAGTCTAGTTGGTTTGTAGTAGGTGATTAAATATTGTATCTTTCAGCTTTATTAGAAGCAATTGTAATAGGTACACATTGATCAAGTTAGAGTTAACTTGAAGTTTGTCGCAATTAGCTAGAGGCTAGTTTNCAATTTTGCAAGCAGATTCCTTGTGCGACACAAAAGCTACTTGAACCAGCTAGAAGAACCAGTTCCATCTGTTATATTTTGAGTCTAGTTGGTTTGTAGTAGGTGATTAAATATTGTATCTTTCAGCTTTATTAGAAGCAATTGTAATAGGTACACATTGATCAAGTTAGAGTTAACTTGAAATTTGTCGCAATTAGCTAGAGTCTAGTTTGCTACAAGGGGATTAGAGTTAGTCCTTAGGTTTACAAAAGAGTTTATTTTGTAAGTGCTGTTTGGCTCAGAGTTGTAGTGAAGAGTTTGGGAAAATCCTACTGAGTAGTAGGTCGTGGTTTTTTCACCTTTTGAGCCGGGTATTTTCCACGTAAAAATCTCTGTGTTCTTACTTTTCTACATTTATTATTCCGCAACAGTACGAGTTGGAACACATAGAAGAACCAGGTTCTTCTATAGAGACTGCGCTCGAAAATTGGACACCACACAAATCACCCCCCTCTTTTGTGGTATTGACGTATAAAACATCACATCTTCTCCCGAGTTCTCTAATGGGTTTTGAAAATATGGACTAAACCCTCATTTTTGAACTTAAAAGAATTCTGTCCAGTTATTACCCTTCGCGAACGCGGCCTGATGCACGCGTTCGCATAAAACAAACAAACAGCCCCGTCTCTGCACCCTACGTGAACGCGAAGCTTTACCAACCTAGTCCTTCGCAAACGCGTCCCATGCCACGCAAACGCATAGGACAAACACTTCGGCCACCCAGATGCCTCACATCACTAGGCGAACACGAGCCTCCTAGTGCGAACACATAGAACATATTTCCCCAACCACCGCGTTCGCGTCCTCTTCCCCGCGAATGCATAGCACAAAAATTCCAGCTCCACTATTTTCTCTTGGCGAATGTGGGACCCCACCGCGAATGCAAAGAGTATTTTTCTGCAACAAAAACACCAGAAATACTGCTATCTCCAAAATCCAAAATATTGATCTATTAACAACCCGAAACAAAACCGAGGCCCTCGGGACCTCAACCAAACATGCGAACACATCCCATAAGACCATTCAAACTTAGTCAAGACTTCGTAACACTCAAAACAACGCCAAAATGCCAAATTCTCCTTGGATTCAAACCTAAGAACTTAGAAACTTCTAAATTTCGCCAAGGATGCCGAAACTACCCAAAACACGTCCGATTGGCCTGAAAATTTGCACGCACATCCAAAATGACACTACGAATCTGCTCCAACTTTAAGAATTTCATTATGACCCCGATAGCCTATTTTCCATTGCCGACCGAAAATGGCCAAAAACTCAATTTCTCCATTTCAAGCCTATTTCTACTCCAGACCTCAAAACCACATTCCGATCACACTTCTAAGTCCCAAATCACCTAACGAAGCTATCCGAGCCATAAAATTGATATTCCAAGGTCGTTTACCTAATAGTCAACTCCCGATTGACTTTTCTAATCATAAGGCCAACTTAAGAGACTAAGTGTCTCATTTCTCTCCACAACCACTCCGAACTCGAGCCAAGCGAACCAACACAATATAAAAGAGCTGAACAACACATAATAAAGCAGAAATAAAGGAAACGGGTCTAAAACTCTCGGAACGACCGATCGGGTCGTTACATTCTCCCCCACTTAAACATATGTTCGTCCTCGAATGTGCCCAGAGTTGTTCCAAAAAACCCATCAAAATTGCCGTGAAACCTACCATGCACATACCCGGGGTTGATCGCACGTCACCCTATCCCATATAGGTGCAATAGCACAACACAGTTGAAATTTCGAAATCCAACCTGACCCATAAACCTTAGAACCAGTTTTTTTCCATTTCTGAAATAATTTACAAGATCAAAATTCCACAACTATAAAATGAATAAGTCTGAACACGCTGTACCAAGCCATATCCGTAACCCAAGATGTAATCACATAATATACCGTATGAACTCAAACACTCATAGAGATAACTCCTAATCACAATAGCTGCTCAAGACAACCCAATACCGGTGAAAGAGACATGTAGAAACTAGCAACCATTCGTTCGACCAACCAGTCATGGAGCTCCCTTTCCTCCGCCAGGAACTATTGCAGATCTCTAAGCCACTTCTGATGTCATCCTTCCAACCATGCGGTAGTCAACTCTGGTAGTATTCATTCTTGGCCCAATGACCTTTTCTCATCCAACACGTCCACTCTGATGACATGATACATCAATGCAATCCAAAACCATAACCTATGCAACTCGTGCACTCAATAGCAACATCCCACGAACTCAAATCATAGAAAAGATTCACACGAGAGGACTATTTTGTTATTAACAATTACTATAACAACACCATGCTAAGAGCCTAGCATACATCGTAAAAACCAAAACACACAAATCCGACACCAAGGGTCATACTTCTACTTAACTCCATTACAAAGAATGATTCCATCCAAATGCTGGTCCACATGTAATACTTCAAGCTGCCTTGCTCAAAATCAATAACCATGCAAAATTCGACATCAAGTTCTCAAAGTGCATTGCCATAACCACAGGGAAATCGGACGACCCGAAAGAACATAACCAATACGTCTCAATCCTGCAATACCCAATTATTTACCTTACTCAAATTCCGCTATATAAAGCCCAATTAGAACCACACCATATGTGCATATAACCAATAATCAAACTCCTCGAGACACTGAAGGGTAACTCATAGATTACTCCACAACACGAATAAACTCAATGACAATCGAGGGGTACGTCCCTCAACAATAACAATTCGGAGTCAATAATTTTGACCCGGTGTAGAACAAACACCCGTACTGGGCCTACCAATGGACCCTAAATCGATTATGGTCACCCGCAACAGATAGATAACTCTCCGAAAGTTCACAATGACTGAATCATGGCATATATTAACATTTGACTAGATTTGCTCGCATCCTCACAGTCCACAACCACAAAATAACCTATTTATGGGAGTTCTCAGTCTCGAAGTCCATGAAGCGCACGAATCACCATATCTGATCCCACTCCACCACTCGAATATATAACACACCTCTAATACTCAATCATTCTACGAGGGATACCCTTATAATTCTTCCGTGTCACCAAGAAACCTTGGGTATCAGTAGTCGATCCAACAAGAGAGCGTCGCAATACCAATGAAGCACCCTTCACTCCACACCTTGCCTTTTCTGAATTGTGACCTCATATATGCAAATCTCAACTCTACACAACATACCGCATACACCATGTCATCCTATGATAAATATGAGAACTTCATGATCCCTTCCGAGCCACAAGCAACTACATAACCATCTATCCAAGAAATTTATATTTGATCCCATCTAGAAGAAAAATCAATATACATCACATGCTCCTCACGCCAGTAGAAAATACACTTCTCTAACCGTAGTATAAACCATTAAGAACTATCTGAATCCCATTTGTACAACAACAAGCTATCAGGACTGAATCCTTCTAACTCATCTAAGCTACGCAGGTCACCAAAACCCAAGAGCCTTGCTAAGAAACACCTGTAAAAACTCATTTCCTCATAAACACCCAAAGAACTAATCATATCCCTTACCATGCCGATCCGACCTACTACAAAGCTGTCCTATTTATCCAAGTTATTTCTGACTTACCTTCGAATTGATACTTCTACTTTCCATAATATCGCAATTCTCAACCTAGACGCACCACACGAGACCCAAGCATAAGACCGTACCGTCTAAGGCTCGTAAGCCGCTGCATACTCTCTCAAATATCCCCAAAAGTACCACATTCAAAATACTTACCCTAAAGAGACTTTCTGCGAATCTAAACCAATTACCTTCACTTTCCCGAGACTGATATGTAGCATCCATGTTAATGTAGAAATACCACAAGTCTTGACACTCTCCAACATAAATCTCAGTTTCTAGCCAAATACACCTCTTGAAGATTCCCAATTGTTACATATAACCTTGAATCCATCAGAACCATTCTCTAAAGCCATTCACTCTATAGAAATCTCAATGAAACTGATCAAACAGATCAAACGACCTGCACCCCATTAACACACCAACACCCAAGGGAGTAACCCACACAACTAAGCAACCAGACAAATTCTTACTCCACACACATTGCACCCTTTAGAAATACAACTCAAACATTCAGTAAAACCTAATTACCCATAGAGTATATTACAATATGTATCCAAAAATTCTCATAACTCGAGTCATTCTCAAACTTCACCGCTGCAGGTTATAACGGATTCGCCGGTATACCTCGAACTGAACCCAATACCTCGTATAATCGTGCAACTAACTTATCAATAGCAGCCTCCCCCACTTGGCTCAAAGCCATAGATCAAGACAACAATAACTCATAATGCCTATACGCTAACACCGCCACAATACCACAGTGGAATTCAACTAAGTCCTTCATAATATCATATATAACTCAAACCATTTAACATCTCAAATCATCCGCAATCTCGCATTCACCATTGCAATAGTCGTGCCAACTTCCACAAGAGATCTAAACTCAACTTACAACATATAACATTTACTGTCAAATGAGTACTTGCTATAAAACCACCTAAGGATCACACAACCTCAGGACACCCCGCGGGAGATAAGCCCGCCTGCTTAACCTCAAATTGATATCATCTCTATACGCTTCCAAAATCATAGCTATCACGGAATCGCTACATCCTCCCGCATTATAACACAATCAATGCCTATTCTCGAGGCATCAAGATATGCGGTATAAGAACCTGAAGATGATGGCAGAACTAATAGTGGAGCTGTAGTCAAAGCAATCCTGAGCTTCTGGAAGCTCTCTTCACACTCGTCTGACCATCTGGATACCCTCACTGGACACCGCCTGTCCCAAGAATGTTACTGAACTGAGCCAAATTCAAACTTGGAGAACTTTACATAAAGCTCTTCCTCCCTCAATTTCTATAATACCATCCTTAAATGTTGAGTATGCTCCTCCTGGTGACGTGAGTACTCAACCGGCTGGAATACACTGTTAATACACTAGAATACAGTGTTTGAGTATACCATCCTTACTGAACCGGCTGGAATACACTGTTAATCAAAATCCTAAACGCTGCTGGGGCATTGGTCAGCCCAAAAGATATCACCAGGAACTCATAACACAACAGGAAGATTACACTTCCCCCACAACTAAACTACATGAGAGGTACTCCAATACACTCACAACTCAAGGCCATATGCCAACTCAAGACAGAAGTCAAACACTCAATAGTTCTTGCTACATCTCCAACCAATCAGATCACACTCACCACCTCGTCATCCAGTCACAAAATCCCACCAATAAGGACACAAACGGACATATAAGTCCCAAATGTATGTGCTCACACAAGCAAAATCCCATCACTCAAGCCACAGGCAAAACCCGGCCTCAAGTCCTCCAGACTGGCCCATTATCAACATGCTAAAATCACATCTCGCACCTCAACCGTGAAAAACACAAGTCGTCGATGCACAACTGATACCGAGCGCTCACGTGCACATTCGAATACATGAAAGGGATTCAAAGAGTAACGCTTTTGTCTGAATAAATGGATTCGCACGACAAGAATTCAAGAATGTGAGATTTTTCCTAAGGGTTCTGTAGCCTCTTGAAGATAAGTACATACGTCTCCGTACCGATCCGCAAGACTCTACTAAACCTGCTCATGATTAGTTAGACCTATATGAACTAGAGCTCTGATACCAACTTGTCACGACCCCAAACACTGAGTCATGATGGCATCTGTCGTGGAATCAGGCAAGCCACACATTTTGTAGAAACGAAGTTTGATTTTTCAGAAAAATTATAAATTCAGAAACAAAAGTATCTACAATAATCCATTTGAATGTCTAACATCATTAAACATAATTAAAAATCCAAACCCAGATCTAGTGTCACCGAGTCATAAGTTACCATAAATAAAATTTCGATATACAAAACTGACGTAATACTGTCTGAAATAATAAAATGCGGTAGGAAGGTAAAGCAGGAGAAAACGAGGCTGCGATCGCCAACTTCTACCTCGAAGACTCCAAAAGAAACTCTGACAGCAAATCAACAACCGCTACAGGGTCCCGATGAACCTGGATCTGCACACAAGGTGCAAGGGGTAACGTGAGTACACCAACTCATAAGTAACGAACCCAAACTATGGGATGAGAGGTAGTGACAGACTAAACCTCAGAATTTACAATAGACAGCGTACAGAAATTAGACATGCTAACAGTTTATCAGAAAAATGAATAAGATATGCCAAGTATGCCCAGTCTACTCTGCATGCCATCATGTAAATATATGAAACCTGTGTGGAAATTCACATAGTGCTCACAACCCTCACTCAGCAGTCCACTCAGTACCGTATATGAATCTCAGGCCCAAGGAAGGTCCATCTCGGAATGTACATAATCATCGGTGACCATAGTCACTCGGTACTGAGGAAAAGGCCAATCCAGCCCCACGGAGAAGATCCATCTCCGGAACAGAACACTCGAACTAGATCAATTTCAGGGACGATCCATCCCTCACATAACATCAACTTCGGACAAGGTCCATGTCGAAGATCCATCCCTCAATATCAATGTGCTCACTGGGGGTGTAAAGACTCCAGAGGGGCTCTATTGGCCCAAACGCTATATCAACCCAACGAAGACATGATTAAAGTATCGTTGTGGTGTGCAATCCGATCTCATAACTATCTCAACAACAGGCTCTCGTCCTCACTCAGTCATTACTCTCCAGTCTCAATCACATAGATCACAAATGCATAAATCAGCCCGAAACAATGATCTATATGCATAAAATTAACAATACCGAGACTGAGGCATGAAATGATATGCTATGATAGGACTGAGTATATGAAATCAAATAATCACAAAATGAGACAGTAATATATGACCGCTTCGGTCTCAGCATTTTCGGCGTGAAGCCTTATCATTTATACTTAACATGATTTCTAACATGTTCACATTTACCACATTAATATAAATGTGAGTATCAATCCGTAATAGCTACTAGACGGTGCCATGGGATGAGCCTGGCCACAAATTACTCGGTGCATGCCCGCACGACCGTCACTTGGCATGTGCGCCACCTCAATTATGGTTTCGAACCCTCAGAACCAAGTTTGGAAACGTTACTTACCTCAAAACCGGCTAAAATCCTAGCCCACATTGACTTTGCCTCTAGACTTGGCCTCCAAGTACTCCACATCTACCAAAAATCAGATTTATACCATTATTATATTCCAAGGAACGAAACCCATTCGAAAATTATCAAAATTAACCAAAATTCCCGAAATTGGCCAAACCCGAGCCCCGGGCCCACGTCTCAGAATTTGATAAAAATCACAAAACTAGAATCCTTATTCCCTCGCGAGTCTACCCATATCAAATTTCTCAAAATCCAACCTCAATTGCCCATTAAAATCACCAAAAGCAATTCTCAAACTTTCCTCCCATTTTCCCCAATTTCCACTCAAAAATCTCGAATTAAATGATGGAATTCAAGACTAAATCATGAAATTAAACCAAATGTGAGTGAAGAATACCTACCCCAATAACTCCTCTGAAATTCCTCTCAATTTTCACTTTCTCCCGAGTTCTCTAACGGGTTTATGAAAATATGGACTAAACCCTCATTTTTGAACTTAAAAGAATTCTTCCCAGTTATTACCCATCGCAAATGCGGCCTCATGCACGCGTTCGTATAGAACAAATAAACAGCCCCCTCTTTGCACCCTACGCGAACACGGCCTATGCTTCGCGAACGCAAAGCTTTACCAACCCAGGCCTTCGCGAACGCGTCCCATGCCACGCGAACACATATACCAAACAATTGGGGCCCCCCAACTACCTCACATCACTACGTGAAAGCGAGACCCCTGTTGCGAACGCGTAGAAAAAATTTCCCCAACCTCCGCATTCGTGTCCTCCTCCCCGCGAATTCGTAGCACAAATATCCCAGCTCTACTATTTTCTCTTGGAGAATGCGGGACCCCACCGCGAACGCGAAGAGTATTTTTGTGCAACAAAAACACCAGAAAATCTGCTTTCTCCAAAATCCAAAAATTGATCCGTTAACCACCCGAAACACACTTGAGGCCCTCGGGACCTCAATCAAATATGCCAACACATCCCATAGCACCATTCAAACTTAGTCAAGCCTTCGAAACATTCAAAACATCGCCAAAACACCAAATTAACCTCGGATTCAAACCTAAGAACTTAGAAACTTCTAAATTTCGCCAAGGATGCCGAAACCGCCCAAATGACGTCCGATTGACCTGAATATTTGCACGCACATCCAAAATGACACTACGAACCTGCTTCAATTTCCGGAATTCCATTCCGGCCTTGAAAGCCTATTTTCCATTGCCGACCAAAAACAGCCAAAAACTCAATTTCGCCATTTCAAGCCTAATTCTACTCCGGACCTCAAAACCACATTCCGATCACACTCCTAAGTCCCAAATCACCTAACGAAGCTATCTTAGCCAACAAATCAACATTACGAGGTCGTTAACCTAATAGTCAACTCCCAGTTGACTTTTCTAATCATAAGGCAAACTTAAGAGACTAAGTGTCTCATTTCTCTCCACAATCACTCCAAACTCGAGCCAAACGACCCAACACAGTATAAAAGAGCTCAACAAAACATAATAAATCAGAGTAGGGGAAACAGGGCTAAAACTCTCAGAACGACCGATCGGGTCGTTACAGATTTAAGTTGAGAAATAGAAGAACTCGGTGCAAACCGAGAAGATCGAAGAGCTCCAGTCTCTCTTGACTGCCATCGATTTTGCACCACATCGCGGCTAGCCATGTCAAGCCTTCGATAAGCTCTCTCGAGGTATATATTCTGGGATCGAATTCGAACCTCGCTTCAAAACCTTACGAACTCAAGCTCACCATAACAAAGACCTCGAAATAGGACTCCTCCGATTTTGGACGTGTATAGATAGTCACCGTGTTTCTTAGAATAAAATGATAAGAAACGAACTTGAATTTTCGAGCCTAGATGATGACATAATTTTTATGACGTAGACATTTGAAATGACTGAAGCGTCACACTGGTTCTCTTCCCCAAAAGCATTAAGTGCTCGACAGGGCTGTTCGGCCACCACATCAATGAACAGTCGCCACCTTACCCTATATATATCCACTTTCGTTGTTTATTAAGAACTTTTTCACTCTACAATACTTACTCTTCTCTACCAACTCTCCCTTCGCCGCTAGTTCCTCCGCCATGCTAGCTCCAACTCTTGCCGGTCATATTCATTTACTTCTTCCCTTTCTAAAGAAAATATGGCAAAAACCTCTAAATCCGTTCCTCGGAAAGAAGGAACCTCCACCTCTGCTTCTCGTCTGGCCGGCGGTAAACTGCCGACGCTAAATGATATCGTGCCGAACAAATTTTCTTTAAAGAAAGACTTTACAATGGAGAAACCCCCTGATGTTCTAGGGCGTCGGGAACACGCATCGAAAGGTGGGAAGCTATTCTTTAAACAAGCATTTTTCGAAGGGTGGGGAAATTTATAAATTGTTTATTGATTGTATGAGAAAAAAGTTTATAAAATATTTTTTCTCTATTCCCCCTATTTATGGTGTTGCTGCTTTGTTATATCCTTATATAAACTTAGGAGGTCCTCAATTTTGGTATGAAACTACTTGTAAAGGTTTAGCACTTGAAGATGATGAGTTGGCTGGACTTCCGGAAGCAATAGTCTCAATTAGAATAAATGCTCAAACTATTTATAATGTTTATTAAGTTGCAGGAATCATGCAAGACAAAATATTCCAAATCCTTCTTCTTCTGATTCTCAATCATCTAAATGAAATCCGGGAGTAAGAGCACATAGTGCTTGGGATGGGTTTAAGGGTTCTTTTTGTTCTAGTAGTAATGATTTTCACAACTAAATGAGCTTGAAGTTTATTTGTCACAGCAAATTGAGGAAGTGAATCCCGATGACTCCTTTAATCTTTGGAAGGACAAAGAATAATACTTTTTTGTTCTTTCAAGGATGACCCGAGACATTTTAACTATTCAAGCTTCAATAGTGGCACCAAAGAGTGCTTTCAGTCAAGCAAGACTTAAACTCAGTGATTATAGAGCATTTATGAGGGAGATCTTGGAAAATCGCTACTTTTTAGAGATTGAATCCATTAGGAAAGAAGAAATTTTAGACTTTTTGAATCACAACCAGAAGAAGATGAAGCTTATGAATAAATGCTAGCTAAACTTGGTGAGGATGCTACTTTGTCGAACAAATCGACCAGCTCAGCAAGAAAGTGGATGACGTTCGGGCCAAGGTCGATGTTTTTAAAGGGAGCATGGACGTCTTTGTTGTTTTGAAAGATATCATTCAGGCTCAGTTGTAATCGGCTATGACTCATCTTTGAACTGAGAAATAGAAGAACTCTGTGAAAACCGAGAAGATCGAAGAGCTCCAGTCTCTCTTGACTGCCATCAATTTTTCACTGCATTGAGGCTAGCCATGCCGGACCTTCGATAAGCTCTCTCGATGTATATATTCTGGGGTTGAATTCGAACCTCGCTTCAAACCTTACGAACTCGAGATCATCATAACAAAGACCTCGAATTCGAACTCCTCCAATTTCGTCCGTGTACAGATAGTCCTCCCATTTATTAGAATGAAATGATAAGAAACGAACCTGAATTTTCGAGATCGCAGATGATGACATCATTTTTGTGACATAGACATTTAATATAACTGAAGCATCACGCCGGTTCTCTTCCCTAAAGGCATTGAGTGCTCGACAGGGCCGGTCGGCCACCACATCAATGAACAGTCCTCTCCTTCCCCTATGTATATCCAGTTTCCTTTCTTATTAAGAACTTTTTCACTCTACAATACTTACTCTTCTCTATAAACTATCCCTTTGCCGCAAGTTCCTCCGCCGTGCTAGCTCCAAATCTCGTCGGTCATATTCATTTCCTTCTTCCCTTTCTAAAGGAAATATGGAAAAACCCTCTAAATCCGTTCCTCGGAAAGAAGGAACCTCCACCTATGCTTCCTGCCGCCGGCGGAAAACCGCCGACGCTAAATTTGATCGTGCCGAAACAATTTTCTTTAAAGAAAGACTTTACAATAGAGAAACCCGCTGATGTTCCCGGGCGTCGGGAACAGGCATCGAAAGGTGGCGAATGTTTTTCTTTAAACAAGCATTTTTTGAAGGGTGGGGAAATTTATAAACTTGCTATTGATTCTATGATAAAAAAGTTTAAAAAATATTTTTTCTCTATTCCCCCTATTTATAGTGTTGCTGCTTTGTTAAATCCTTATATGAAATTAGGAGGTCCTCAATTTTGGTATCAAACAGTTTTAAAAGGTTTAACACTTGAAGATGATGAGTTGGCTGGACTCCCGTAATAGCCTCAATTAGAATAAATGCTCAAACAATTTATAATGCTTATCAAGTTGCATAAATCTTGCAAGACCAAATATTCCAAATCCTTCTTCTTCTGATTCTCAATCATCTAAAAGAACTCCGGGAGTAAGAGCACATACTGCTTGGGATGGGTTTAGGGGTTCTTTTGGTTCTAGTAGTAATGATTTTCACAACTAAATGAGCTTGAAGTTTATTTGTCGCAGCAAATTGAGGAAGTGAATCCCGTTGACTCCTTTAATCATTTGCAATGGTGGAAGGACAAAGAATAATACTTTTCGGTTCCTTCAAGGATGACCCGAGACATTTTAACTATTCAAGCATCAAAAGTGGCATCAAAGAGCGTTTTCAGTCAACAAAGACTTCAACTCGGTAATTATAGAGCGTCTATGAGGGATAACTTGGAAAATCAATACTTTTCACAGATTGAAACCATTCGGAAAGAAGAAACTTTGGATTTGCTGAATCACAACCAGAAGAAGACGAAACTTATTAAGAAATGCTAGCTGAACTTGCTGAGGATGCTGCTTCCCTGGACAAATTGACCAGCTCAGCAAGCAAGTGGACGACGTTCGGGCCGAGGCCGATGTTTTTAAAGGGAGCATGGACGTCTTGGTTGTTATGAAAGATATCATTCAGGCTCAGTTGTAATCGGCTATGACTCAACTTTGAACTGAGAAATAGAGGAATTCGGTGCAGACCGAGAAGATCGAAGAGCTGCAGTCTCTCTTGACTACCATCATTTTTTCACAGCATCGAGGCTAGCCATGCCGGGCCTTTGATAAGCTCACTCGAGGTATATATTCTGGGGTTGAATTCGAACCTTGCTTCACACCTTAAGAACTCGAGCTCAGCATAACAAAGAACTTTAAATCAGACTCTTCCAATTTTGGTGGTGTACAGATAGTCACCGCGTTTCTTAGAATAAAATGATAAGAAACGAACTTGAATTTTCGAGGTCCCAGATGATGACATCAGTTTTATGACGTAGAAATTTGAAATGACTGAAGCGCCACACCGGTTCACTTCCCCAAAAGCATTAAGTGCTCGTCAGGGCCGTTAGGCCACCACATCAATGAACAATCGCCGTCTTCCCCTATATATATCCACTTTCGTTTCTTATTAAGAACTTTTTCACTCTACAAATACTTACTCTTCTCTACCAACTCTCCCTTTGCCGCTAGTTCCTCCGCCGTGCTAGCTCAAAATCTCACCAGTCATATTCATTTCCTTCTTCCCTTTCTAAAGAAAATATTGCAAAAACCTCTAAATTTGTTCCTCAGAAAGAAGGAACCTCCACCTCTTCTTCCCGTCTGGCTGGCAGTAAACCGCCGATACTAAATGAGATCGTGCCGAACAATTTTTCTTTAAATAAAGACTTTACAATAGATAAACCCCCCTGATGTTTGGGCATCGGGAACACGCATTGAAAGGGGGGGAAATGTTTCTTTAAGCAAGCATTTTTTGAAGGGTGGGGAAATTTATAAACTTGCTATTGATTCTACGACAAAAGAGTTTAAACAAATATTTTTCTCTTTTCTCATTATTTATGGTGTTGCTGCTTTGTTAAATCCTTAAATGGCCATGCACCACCACCCTTTGAGACATTAGTGATAGATTTAGCCTAAATTAGTAATGGATTTATCCAAACCAATGTTGTCAAAAGACTGGGGGACTCGAGTTCGATAGTCTCGAGGGTCTCGAGGTCGGTCGACAACAATGGATTATGAATAATAAATGAAGAACAATAAAGCTGAGAAATAATGTTGAGCACATTAAACAAGAAAAGCTGAGTAGGATGTTCTATTGTAATGATTTATCAATTAATACCCTTACAAAATAATTGGGATCCCCTTTATATAGGAGGGGAAAACCCTAATATAGTACATTTGTAATTATTTCAAAGAACATTATTGGTACAGCTGTATAACGACCCAATACAGATGTGTACTATCTCTGACAAATCTTATCAGCCCTAACCACGTGTCCTTGGGAAATTCCCGCTCTTTCTTGACTGCCATCGATTTTGCACTGCCTTGAGGCTAGCCATGTCGGGCCTTCGATAATCTCTCTCGAGGTATATATTATGGGGTCGAATTCGAACCTCGCTTCAAACCTTACGAACTCGAGCCCAGCATAACAAAGAACTCAAAATCAGACTCCTCCGATTTCGGCCGTATATAGATAGTCCTCACGTTTCTTAGAATGAAATGATAAGAAACGAACTTGAATTTCCGGGGTCCCATACGATGACTTCATTTTTGTGACGTAGACATTTTAAATCAATGAAGCGTCACGCCGGTTATCTTCCCTAATAGCATTGAGTGCTCGTCAGGGCCGGTCGGTCACCACATCAATGAACAGTTGCCGCCTTCCCCTATATATATCCACTTTCATTTCTTTTTAAGGACTTTTTCACTCTACAATACTTACTCTTCTCTACAAACTCTCCATTTTCCGCTAGTTCCTCCGCCGTGCTAGCTCCAAATCTCACCGGTCATATTTATTTCCTCCTTACCTTTCTAAAGAAAATATGGCAAAAACCTCTAAATAAGTTCCTCAGAAAGAAGGAACCTCCACCTCTACTTCCCGTACAGCCGGCGGTAAACCGCCAATGCTAAATGACATCGTGCCGAACAATTTTTCTTTAAAGAAATACTTTACAATAGAGAAACCCCAATGATGTTCCCTGGCGTCGGGAACACGCATCGAGGTATATAAGATCCATCAAGGAAAGACGCCTCGATGCTGTAAGGAGTGAATTCAAGTAGGGGGAGGTGGTCGTTCTTCAGATACCTTCTCGGGAAGAGGATATTACGACCCATGTAGAAAGGTTCTTGAGCGTATACACGTACCCCTTTACACAGTCCCCCCTCGACCCGCTCGTGCTCGAATTTTTCCAAAGGTACCAAGTTACATTGGTCAAGATTCATTCGTCTTACTAACATATTATATTAATGATGAGTTTCTTTGCGAGAAAGCCGGGATCGAGTTCACCCTTAGCCACCTCATCAGATTGTATCGACCTCAACATTTCTGAGGTTTAATCAAACTCCTACACCGATCCAAGAAGTCCTTCTTCACCAGTAACGACGAAGTCATATATTGAGGTTGGATGAGCCGGTTCATCCGAGTGAGGACCACCGATATTATTCTCAAGGAGTTGCTGCCGTTCCGCGAGAAATGCATCTTCGAACGTGAGTAAAATTCCTTGCTCCATTTCTTTTTCATAACGTTCATAACTTTTTCCGACTTCACATAATTGTTCCTTTTTTACTTCCACAGCGGTTTCATGGATGCCTAATGCGGTCCTCGATCTTGAGGACTGTGCTCGAAAACTGGCTGCCACTTCATCTTACGACAAACGCAAGTGGAAGGATTTGTGAAAGTGCCTGTGGGAAGCGAAACACCATGGTAGGTGTTGTAACCTTACTTTCATTAAAAAATAATTTTCTTCACGTGACCTAATTCCACTGTCTCAGGTAATGGTGACTTTTCAAAGATAAGGCCACCCCCTTTAGGGGAGGAAGAGGTATCCTTGGCTCCAGAGCCAAAAAAGGATAACAAGTGAAAAAGTTCCTCGAGGATCGAGGGAAACCAAGGAGAAGCAAAGCCACCTAGGGGACGCAAGAAGAATGTTTTCATCGTGGAACGACTTCATCTGCCGGTCAATGGGTGATGATGAGGACGAGGTGACGTTGATAACTCGAACCAAAAAGCCTTCCGAGGCTATTTAACTTGCTGGAACCAAAACCCCTAACCTCGTAACAGGACTTTCACAAGGAAATACTTCATAGGGGGGCGAGCTTCGAAGCTCCTCTGCTTGAACAGAGCGCCTCAGGTGATATTCCTGAGGCTGTGACTGTAGGCCACTCTTCGTATTTTCTGACTTTATCCGAAGATACCATAAGGGACACTCGAAACCTGGAGACGCCCGAGTTAGGCGGAGCCTTGAGTGAAAATGACCCATTCCATGGTTGTTTTACTGGGGTCGATGTGGCGAACTAGTAGATTCAATCTCGACCTTCGAGGAGGCTCGATGGCTTTTCTCAATTGTAAGTTTTTATAAACATTGTGATTTTTCTAACTTCATACTTTCTTCTTTTTTATAATCGAACTTTATTCTCTGTAGGACTTTAATATATTTAAGATTGAGTTGTGTTGATGTGAGGCCGAGCTGCGTAGATCCTCGAATGAGAAGAAGTCCCTCAGACTTCATTGTGACAAGAAAGAAAAGGAGTTGAGGCACCTTCTACCGGAGTTGGTCAGAGCTCGTGAGTACGAGGACAAGCTGGAGAAGCAGATAACCTCTGTTCTGAAAGAATACGGGCTCCCTATCCCATCTTCGTAGGCTAAAACTTCATTGACTCAGTTTCAATAGAAGGTGGAGATGCTGGAACGTCTTCGAGGTGGGGTTTCCCATCTCAATTCCGAGGGTAATAAATGGAAAGCACGGATGGACATCCTTGCTATGGCTAAAAAAGATGTAATGGCCAAGTTATCTGCCGTTGAAATCGAACTTCGGAATGCTCAAGAGAGCAACTCGATTAAGGCGGACAGGATAGTCGAGCTCGAGGCCGGTCTCACGAAGGCGAAGGCCAAAGTTGAGAAAGCCCGAGCCGGGGCCAAAGAGATACAAGCCACAGCTGACAAGACGATAGCCATCTATTTGAAAGATTCTACTGATGCTCAGATGGAGTTAAGGGGGTTCTCCGTTCGGGAACAAAGAAGCAACGACTACACCTGGATACGATTCCGGAGGGAAACCCTCAAGGAGATCCATGCTAAGGGCTTCGATCTCACCGAGGATATAGAGCAGGCTAAGGAAGATGAGGCTGATGCCAAGTTCGTCCTTTCCTCCGATGATGAAGCTGATGTAGAGGATGATGAAGAGGAGGCTGGCGAGGAGGATTTCGGGAAGAGACTGGTCCCGAGGGGGTTGATGAAGACAAAGTCCCCGAGGGAAAGAAGGCTCCCAAAGGTCAGACTGCCGAATGTCAAGCTTCTGAGGGTGTAGTAGTCCACGTGGGTGCTACCTCCGAGCAGGAGACCCCCTCAATAGATTAGGCCTCCTTTAATTTACTTGTAAAGGATCCATGTGGGAGTTTTGTAAACATACTTTGTACCCTTATCATAAATATAAAAATTCTTTTGTTTCATTTTTGTTGTCAATTTCTGCTTTGACTTTGTCTTTTTGATGTTGTTGATGATCAGTCCGATGTGTTGGACTTAGAATATGAAACCCTTAGGTTTTTGTGTTTAGATCGATGACCGAAAATAAGTGACCACTTAGGGTCTGATCTTCGAGCTCAGCTTAAGCTCGGAACTTTCGAGTCCGAACTAGGTGAGGTCTCGTGCACAATGTGCTTTGGCCTTTAAGTTCTTTAGGTATCGACCCTTAGGTTTTAAGACATCGGCCCTTAGGCTCTTTTTTAAGTTGGCCCTTAGTCTCTTTAGATTGGCCCTTAGGCTATTTAGGTTGGCCCTTATGCTCTTACATACCATCCCTTAGGCTCTTACAAATCGGCCCTTAGGCTCTTTTTAGATTGGGTCGATTCGACCTCTAAAATGGCTACACTTTTCCCCCATTCTGGCTAAAGACTTTTAAAAATTTTGTTATGCCTTGGAATGTTTTTAAATTTGTCCGACTTTTTGACGGTTCGACTGATAGGATCCTCGATTACAAGTCGATGTGTGACGATAATTGAGTACCTCATGAGGTTCTCTCGAAGGCTGATTATTTCAAAGACTTCATATTGTTCGGAGTTGATATTATCGAAGCCCCTTTGCTTATGCTGAGGGTAGCCTGCTTTAACTGATTTTTTCGAAGTATTTGAAGGCCTTTATTTTTATGGCGGAAGTCGGACGTCTCCGAGCCGCATTATTTCGGCCATAACCTTTTCATATGGCCGTAGTCTTTATATTTGGCCGTAGCCTTTAGTCCCCGAGTGAGATGGACTCGGCCTTAATATCGAGGGTATGCCTTTTTAGGGGTCTTACAAGTTCGAGTATATAACCTTGGCCTTAATATCGAGGGGATGCCTTTTTACAGTATTATAAGTTCGGATATACCTCATTGAGGTCATATAAGTTTGAGTATGCCTCATTGAGGTCTTATAAGTTCGATTTTGCATCATTGTGCTCTAATAAGTTCGAGTTTTTGATGACTCGATAAGTTGACTGTCGAAGACAGTCCCCGAGTGTTCTGGTGTATTTGTGTCACGACCAAAATTCCAACCCCACGGGATCGTGCTGGCACCTAACACCACGCTAGCTAGGCAAGCCAATGATAGAACTTATTTAATTATTTTCTATCAAAGTTAACTTATTCATAACAGAACAATTTAAAAATAAACTGAATCTAATACTTTCTGATAGATAACTTCATGAATAAAAATAATAACCGAATAAATAAGCCGAACCACGAACTAAATATATAACTATAAGACTACCCCAGGGTCTGGTGTCACAATTCACGAACTACTAAGAGTGCTACAAATAATGGGCTGAAAGAATGTATCTTTGTTTTGAATGAAATAAACACTGTCTATATAAAGTAAAGAGAAGACTCCAGGAATCTGCGGACGCCAACAGATCTACCTCGTGTCTCCAAGTAAATGATGATAGCTACTAAATATTCTTAACTCTGGTCGGTACCTGGATCTGCAGAAAAAGTGCAGAGTGTAGTATCAGTACAACCGACTCCATGTAATGAGTAAGTGCCGAGCCTAACCTCGATGAAGTAGTGACGAGGCTACGACGGGGCATTTATAATATAACCTGTGAACAATGTATAATAAAGTAAGAAGGAAATTCTAAAATAAACAAAACAATAAACTATAGCAACAAATAAAATAACCCATCCATCTTTTTCAGGTCTCAGCTATAACCAATTCTCACATAAGTTACCAAATTTCCAAATTTTGACTTTTAAATAAAAGTAAGTGCAAAATATGAAAAATAGCAAAGTAAAATAGTAAGTTTTTAAATCTTTGTTTTTGAAAATCAGTACAACATAAGTGTCCTCCCTTATTACTCCTTGTTTTGGCGCACAACCCGCTCCCACCTATCCACCCTTATTGCTCCTCCCTATATATATCACTATTATTGCTCCTGTTGCGGCGTGTAACCTGATCCTACCTGTCCACCTTATCACTCCTTGTTGCGGCGTGCAACCCGCTCCCACCAGACATATCATATCACTTTATTTATGAAAATTTTCACAATTCAGGTCAAAGCCTTTCACAATATGTTTGTCTCAACAATTGTAAACAGAAAGCAACACAACTCATAAACTTCATCAATTATCATTTTACAATGAAACCAACTGGAATATATATAATAAAATATTGTCAACCAGCTCATCCTTTTTATATATCACAATGAAACCAGGGAACAACCAACACTTCCAAGATATTTGAAACAATATTTAACAACAAGTTAACGAAACCAAGTAGCCATGAAGACACCAAGGAGCATAAAACAATTAAGCCAAGAATCAAATAAACTGGAAACGGGGGAAGGGATCATGTTCAACAAACATATTGGTGGTGCATAGATACTCGTCACCTCACCTATACACCACACACATGCAAATTCAGGTAGCATTTAAGTTGGGGATTCCTATTCCCTCAAGTCAAGGTTAAACCAAACACTTATCTCAATTTCAGAAGCAAATCACTGCTCTAGCACAACATTTCCTTTTGAATTTGCCTCTAACCCGCTCGAATCTAATCACAATTGGTTCAATACCATCAATTATTGCCTAAATGAATCAACTTTAATGAAAAAGTATGGTTTTCCTATGTTTTCTTATCAAAATACAAAAATTGACCCCGGGCCCGCTTGGTCTAAACTCGATGTTCGGAACAAAACTCGTTTACCCAATCTCCCCTGAGCCTACCAGAAATCTCGCATTTGCGAGATTTGGGGCTGGCCCAGGACTTAGCAAATGCGAGATCAGAGGCCTGCCACACCAGATATCAGCTGTGATGAAAATTTTCTAAGTCTAAACACTCTATAGCCTACCCAAAACTCACCCGAGCCCTCGGGGCTCCAAACCAAACATGCACGCAAGTCTAAAAATATCATACAGACTTGCTCGTGCGATCAAATTATCAAAACAACATAAAAAACTACAACTTTAACCTCAAAACTCACGATTTCCTTAAGAACACTCAAATTTCTAACTTTTAAACCGGAAGTCCAAATCATATCAAATCAACTCTGATTCTCGTCAAATTTCACAGATAGGACTTAAATATCATAACAAACTTGTTCCGGGTTCCGAAACCCAAATACGGGCCCGATACCAATAATTTCACATATTATATCATTTCTTTATTTCTTGTAATAACCAGCAAAACAATTTTGACCAAAATCAACTAAAACAAAATTTTAACTCTAGAAATCACTATTTCTCATATTTCCATATAAAAGCTTTTCGATTTAACGATCGGACTGTGCACGCAAATCGAGGTGATTAAAACTAGTCTTTTTATGGCTAATAAGCCTAGAATTGGGTCATAATTCGTAAAATGACCCTTTGGGTCATCACAATCTCCACCTCTACATTCGTCCTCGAACGGATATAGAAAATTACCTGAATTGGAAAACAAGTGTGGATATCTACTCTACATGTCCGACTCAGACTCCCAAGTAGCTGCCTCGAAGGACTGACCTTTCCTCTGCACTTGAATCGAAGGATAACTTTTCGACCTCAATTGACAAACTTGCCGGTCTAAAATGGCCATTGGCTCCTCCTCGTTAGTCACATCCTTGTCCAATTGGACCAAACTGAAATCAAACACGTGGGACAGGTCACCATGATATTTCCGGAGCATAGACACATGGAATACTGGATGAACTGAGGATAAACATGGAGGAAACGTAAGCATGTAAGCTACCTCCCCACTTCTATCCAAAATCTCAAATGGCCCAATGTACTTAGGGCTCAACTTACCCTTCTTCCCCAAATCTCATAACACCACCCTTCATGGGTGATACCCGAAGTAATACTCTCTCTCCAACCATGAATGCCACATCTCGAACCTTACGATTGACATAACGCTTTTTCATAGACTTAGCTGCACAAAATCAATCTTGTATAATCTTGACCTTGTCTAAGACCTCCTGAACTAAGTCTGTACCTAATAACCGAGCCTCTCCAGGCTCAAACCATCCAACTGGCGATCTACACTGTCTACCATATAATTCCTCATAGGGAGCCATCTGAATGCTCAATTGATAGCTACTATTGTAGGAAAACTCCGCTAACGACAATAATTGATCCCAAGAACCTCCAAAGTCAATAACACAAGCGCATCGCATATCCTCAGAGATCTGAATAGTACGCTCGGACTACCAGTCCGTTTAAGGATGAAATGTTGTGCTCAACCCAACTCGGGTACCCAACTCACGCGAAACAGCCCTCCAAAAGTGCGAGGTAAACTACGTACCTTGATTAGAAATGATAGACACACGCATACCGTGAAGGCGAACAATCTCTCGAATATATATCTCTGCCAATCGCTCCAAAGTATAAGTATTTGCCACTGAAATGAAATGTGCTGATTTAGTTAGCCTATCCACAATAACCCAAACTGCATCAAATTTCTTCTGAGTCCGTGGGAGTCTAACAACGAAGTCCATAGTGATATGCTCCTACTTCCACTTAGGACTCTCTATTTGCTGAAGCAACCCACCGAGTCTCTAATGCTCATATTTCACCCGTTGGCAATTCAAACAAC
This sequence comes from Nicotiana undulata, assembly GCA_005239495.1. Taxonomy (NCBI): domain Eukaryota; kingdom Viridiplantae; phylum Streptophyta; class Magnoliopsida; order Solanales; family Solanaceae; genus Nicotiana; species Nicotiana undulata. The sequence continues at coordinate 81,311 of ML249753.1, forward strand.
GAGCCACATAAGCAACAATATCTTTTTTCATCCTTCTCCACCAATAGTGAGCCTCCTCAAGGATCAACTCACAAAGGCTATCAACATTAGGTACACATATACGACCCTGCATCCTCAATACACTGTCATGTCCAACTGTAACCTTCTTGGCACCACCATGCCGAACTGTGTCCCTAAGGACCAACAAATGCGGGTCATCATCCTGCCGATCTATAATACGCTCAAATAACGAAGACCGAGTGACTATACAAACTAGAACACTGCTTGGCAAAATATCCAACCTCATGAAATGATCAGCGAAAGTCTGAATGTCTGAAACCAACGGCCTCTCACCGACTGGAATAAATGCAAGGCTGCCCATACTCACCGACTTTCTACTCAATGCATCAGCCACCACATTGGCCTTCCCGGGATGATATAATATAGTGATATCATATTCCTTCAATAACTCTAACCATCTCCTCTGGCTCAAATTAAGCTCCGTTAGCTTGAACAAGTACTGAAGACTGTGATGGTCTGTGGAAACCTCACACGACACACTATAAAGATAGTGTCTAACGGCAAGAATTGATTCCAAGAACCTCCAAAGTCAATAACACAAGCGCAGCGTATATCCTCTAAGACCTGAATAGTACGGTCGGACTTCCCGTCCGTCTGAGGATGAAATGTTGTGCTCAACTCAACTCGGGTACCCAATTCACGCTGAACTTCCCTCCAAAAGTGCGGGGTAAACTGCGTAACTCAATCAGAAATTATAGACACGGGTACACCGTGAAGGCGAATAATCTCCCGAATATATATCTTAGCCAACCGCTCTGAAGAATACGTACTTTCCACATGAATGAAATGTGCTGATTTAGTCAGCCTATCCAGAATAACCCAAACCGCGTCAAATTTACTCTAAGTCCGTGGGAGTTCAACAACGAAGTCCATAGTGATACGCTCCCACTTCCACTCAGAAATCTCTATCTGCTGAAGTAAACCACCGGGTCTTTGATGTTCATACTTCACTTGCTTACAGTTCAAACAACGAGCCACATAATAAACAATATCCTTTTTCATCCTTCTCCACCAATAATGTTGTTTTAAATTCTGATACATCTTGGATGCACCAGGGTGAATAGAATACTTAGAATTGTGAGCCTCCTCAAGGATCAACTCAAGAAGGCCATCAACATTAGGTACAAATATACGACCCTACATCCTCAATACACCGTCATTTCCAACTATAACCTTCTTGGCACCACTGTGCCGAACTGTGTCCTTAAGGACCATAAAATGCAGGTCATCATCCTGCCGATCTCTAATACGCTCAAATAACGAAGACCGAGCGACTGTACAAGCTAGAACACTGCTGGGAAAAATATTCAACCTCATAAACTGATTAGTCAAAGTATGAATGTCTGAAGCCAATGGTCTCTCACCGACTGGAATAAATGCAAGGCTGCCCATACTCACCGACTTCCTACTCAATGCATCGGCCACCACATTGGCCTTCCCGTGATGATATAATATAGTGATATCATAATCCTTCAATAACTATAACCATTTCCTCTATCTCAAATTAAGCTCCTTTTTCTTGAACAAGTACCGAAGACTGCGATGGTCTGTGAAAACCTCACATGGAACACCATAAAGATAGTGTCTCCACATCTTTAGTGCATGAACAATGGCTGCCAATTATAAGTCATGAACATGAAAATTCTTCTCATGGAATTTCAACTGTCAAGATGCATATGCAATCACCCTGCCATCCTGCGTCCAAGTCCAACACGGGAAGCATCACAATATACCATGAAAGAACCTGAACTTGAGGGTAGTAAAACTACCGGTGCTGAAGTCAAGGTTGTCTTGAGCTTCTGAAAGCTCGCCTCGCACTCATCCGACCATTTAAATAGGGAACCCTTATGATTCAATTTAGTCATTGGGACTGATATAGATGAATACCCCTCCACAAAATGGCGGTAGTAACCCGCCAAACCCAAAAAACTCCTGATTTCTATGGATGTAATGGGTCTAGGACAGTTCTCGACTGCCTCTATCTTATTAGGATCTACCTGAATACCCTCTGCTGATACGATATGACCCAAGAAATCAACTGAATCCAACCAGAACTCACATTTTAAATTTTTTGCATACAACTGATTATCCCTCAAAGTCTGGAGCGCTATACGGAGGTGTTGTTCATGCTCCTCTCGGCTGCATGAGTATATCAGAATATCATCGATGAATACATTTACAAAAGAATCCAGATGAGGCTTGAAAATCCAATTCATCAAATCCATAAAGGCTGCTGGGGCATGAGTCAAGCCAAAAGACATCACCAAGAATTCATAGTGCCCATACCTCGTCCAAAAGGCTGTCTTAGAAACATTAGACGCCCTAATCTTCAATTGATGGTAACCAGATCTCAGATCAATTTTCAAAAACACACTGGTACCCTGAAGCTGATCAAATAAATCATCAATTCTCGGCAATGGATATTTATTCTTGATGGTAACTCTATTCAGCTGCCGGTAGTCTATACACATCCTCATCAATCCATCCTTTTTCTTCACAAACAAAACTGGTGCACCCAAGGTGAGACTGACCGGCTCCCGCCTATACCATAAACATTAGAAAGGAGGGGGTTGATGTAGATTTTACCCGAAGGGTCGGGATCAATTTCCACAGGGATCTAAGAATGTGGGAGTTGAGTGTCTAAATGATCTAGTGGAGTGTCATACTCTTAATTACACTTCTCATAATAAGGTAGTTGTAATTGTACTATGATCTAGTCTAATTGAAACTATGAACTAGCTAACTAATAATTATTTGTAGATTTTCTTAGTTGATAAAGGGACTAGGGCTGTGACTTCCTCTTAGGTGAGTGACTAACGGGTCTACAATCGAGAAGGACAATGTGAAATGTGGGTGAAAAGAATAACCTAATGTAAAGTTGCTCACCCAGTACCTCTCAATAATATGGGTGACTTTGCCCAAATTGGCCTTCTGAAGCACAATTGGGTGTTTTCATTGAATCACACGAATTGGCTCAAATCGGGTGTGGCTATCTGTATCATCCACCCATTTATTGGGGCTATCAACCTCTTGAGCTCACCCCAATATTTTGTTAGCTTAATTACCTAGACTTGGGTTATATTTCTCAAGAGTGACCCTAGTCATTAAGGCTTGAAATAGTGTTTGCAACCACTAAATCTGAGATTTATGCACAGATTAAGCTAAATACCAAATACGCATACACATAATCACTCTAAAATTTAAAACTCATTAAGTACCCACACTACAATCTGATGACAAACCTAGCTTAAGGGTCTAGCTACTCATATTTGAAGAAGAAACACAAGTAGAAGATGAATTTAAGCTCATAATTGTGAATTACAAGATAATAATTGAAGAACTATGGATAAAGCTAAGCTAAAATTACTCAAAATAGTCAAAATGCACTATTCACGTGTTCTCCAAACAGCTAGTACCCTAAAAAAGAAGAAAAGATCTATTTATACATGGATGAAAATACTGGATGAAAATGCCCTTACGAAGAATCCACTCCCAGCGTATTTTTGAGCGCTGGGGCGAAGAGGCTTCCGCTGCAGCGGTCTTGAACTTTACAGCTTTCTGATTTTTCCTTTCTGCGCCCAGCGAATAATTAAAACGCTGCAGCGATGGCTGGACCGCGACATAGGAATAATATCACTGACCGCGGAATCATGGATTCCCAATGATGCCAACTCTCTGAAGTTTCTCAAATGCGTCCACTGGATAAATGGGGCGCTACAGCGGTAGGTGAATGCTGCACCGAAAAAAAAGTAGCATGGACCGCATTTTCCTTGGCCATAAAAACAGCTCTGTGAAGTTTGCAGCGTGGCAGTGGATAGAAATACGCTGCAGCGAAAGGACAAACGCTGCAGCGAAAGGACAAACAGTGCAGCGTTTTAGATGGATTCTGTGATTTTGCAAGTTCTGCACCTTTTTGAGGTCTTTTGGATCAATATCTACAAATCAATTCAGTTCCTGCAATTCAATCAACTTGCATCAAAATGTGGGATTAATTAAGTCAACTATTGCCTCAAACCTAAGAAAAATTGTGAGTAAATAATAGTACAAATCACTAGTTATCAACTCCCCCAAACTTAAGTCTTTTCTTGTCCTCAAGCAAACAAAATAACTCCCACCTCCGTAACAATAAAAGATAAGTATTTCAGCCATTAAGATGTGATTCATCAAGCTTCAATTGGGACTAATGACTATCCTCAACACAAATGAATTATTGACAAACTTATGCAATGATATTATAGATCACTAGATCTAGCGTGGCACCAAAGCTTCAAGAGTTGACTAAGGTCGTCATACATCATCTCTCTTTCACCTCAAACACTGTGGATCCAGACTCTTCCTCCTCTACTTTCCTTGGGCTCACCTCACCAAAAAAATTGAACTCTCAAAATTGGATTGATCATGGGGTGATCTCTTCACTCTTAAATTAACGCATCAAGTCCGACTTTAAGTGCCATAAGCTTGCCCCTCGTGTAAATCACCACTAATGTAAGTTCACTCAACTTGAGATCCTATTGGGCCTTTTCAGGATGCAATGGAGGCTTTTTGGATCAAATTTGGTCATAATGAACTTTGGTAGAACATCTTTCCTTAAGCACTCCAATTTATTTTTTTCCCCACATTTTTGCACAATCTACTCTCGACTCTTTGAGTCACACATTTTTCCTTGGGGAACTTAGAGAGACTCATAGGCACTCTTTCTTTTATTTTGGGCTCATTTTCCTCCCTTTTTAATTATTTTCCATCATTTCAACCTCTTTTTCAAACTTTTGCTTTTTCTTTCACCCTTTTTCTTTTCCCTTTTTTGGTTCATTATGTTTTTCAACCTTTTCTTTGGCCCATTTTTTATAACCAAGCCTTTCATCACTATGCTTTTCCTTGTCTCTCCCCCAAACTTATGATTTTTGTCTATTCTGCATCAAGAGTGCTTAAGGAAGGAATGGGTGCCAAGAGAGGGTCTATAGAGAACAGATGAAGGTTAACAACGTGGTTTTTGAACAAATCGACTCAGGATCAAAAAGGGTTGACTAGGGATCATGTCAAGGTAGGATAAAGAGGTATTTCAATTTCAGCAGGGATTCAAGGAAGGCCTATGATCATCTCACAAATCGACTCACTTAAGATTTTGCCTAGAAAAACACTCGGAGCAAGTTCTAGACTTTTAGGCACGACACTCGGGATATGCAATTACAAACCTCACAACACAAACCATAGGATTGCTAAAGATTATTGAGTCGAGGGCCCACAACAATCGTGGTTCAAATTGAAAACTCAAATGTGGCCATGAATACCACATGACAACAGTTTCAGTCAACTCAAGACTCTAAGGGTCACAACTAGAACTAGCCTCATTTGTAATTTGTCTTTCACCATAAGGTCAAAGGTAAATCTGTTGGTGCCAAGTGAAGCTCTATTTGAATAACATTTATTCACTACTACTGAAATGACAGAAAACAAAAACAAAAATGAAAAACTGACTCAATCCCTTAAGAAGGTCGTCACACCGTCTGTCATAGGGAAAAGACACCCGGTTCGCACAATTTCCACCCCTGGAAAGAACCGTGGCCTTAAGAAAGTCAAGGGCTTATTAACAGCGCAAAAAGAAAAGAAGTTACAAATTAAAAAGAAGATACTAGAACGAAATAAAAAGTTAGCCTACAAATGGAAAAAGCTAAAGAAGTTATAAAGTAGAATATACGAAAAACAAAAATGAATATTTACAATAGGGGATGAATATATACATATGATAAGGAGGAGAACCTGAATATATACATACAAAAATGAAAAGTACGGAAATGTAAATAAGAAAAAGAAAAAGAGTATTATAAGTTATTACAACCCAAAAAATCATTGAATTGTCTGAAATTATCAACCAAAAAGTAGAGGCCACCCCCTCCAATAAAGACTAGCATTGCCCTCAATGCTATCAAACCAAAATATAGAGCAGGGGAGAGGGGTGAGAGAGAGTAAGAAGAAACTCCCTATGGTTCCTCAGATTGCATAGGAGAAGGGTCAACAGGGTCTGAGGAAGAAGGTGTTGCGCCAGTGGTGATAGGAGGGTCCAGTGCCTTTATGGAAGTCAGGCCCTCGGGCTGCTCTAGCTGAATCTCCATGTCCTCCGTCTAGGGGATGGCACCTCTACGAACTAGAGCAGGTGTAAGGTATGACTTATCAATAGCCGGGTCAGTGGGCACAGACTCTCCTAGCAAAAGATCAAGGGGGATGTCCCCCGCAGCAGCAACCTTTGCCATCTCATTCACCAAAGATTTTTGAGTCTCCAAGCATCTTTTTCTGCACCTTCTTTGAATCATCCTAGGCCCTTTTCATCTTCTTTACATACTTGGCCTAATAGTTGATCTCCTATTGCTGCTTCCCCAGTGTCTCCATGATTTTCTTCTGGTTTTCCACCATGCTCTTTAATGTTTCCTCCAGAGTAGGAGGCAATGCAATGGTTGCCAGAGCTGACTGGGCTGCAACTGTAGAAGACAGGTCAGAAAGTCTAGAAGAGGCTACCTGTAGCCAGTTGGTGATACCAACTAAAGTCTGGGACACTTTTAGGGCTGTCTGAGGATAGGTGGATGATGATGGCACTGAGACTGGTACATGCATAGCCGGATCTGATGGAGGATCAGGGACATCAGAAGCAGTGGGCCCCTCAGAAGCAATGGAGCCTTCAGCAACAACTGAAGGTTTTGTGGCTGTGGAAGTACCAGGAGCTGCAGAGGTGGAGGCTTTACCTTTTTGCTTGGGTTGTCTGACCCCTTCAAATTATACCAAGAGAAAGCTGACCAGGGCTTCACAAATGTATCAAAATCCCTCCCTTCGATCTCGTTGTTCCGGAAATACATAGTGAGGAAGTGTGGGAAAGGATAGAAGGCCTCATTCTTCTTCACCACCCGGTCTATCACTCTGCACATAATGTTCCCGACGTTAATCGTGATATTTTCCTTAATAGCCTCTACTATCACCGCCCTGGAAAGGGGCATATCACTGTCATGGAGTATGGGGTCTATCTTGCTGCACACAAATGTGGCCCATCCCTGGCCTCAAAACTCAGTGAATTTCTCCTAGTCATGCCACCAACCAACCAATCCGGTGTAGTCTCGGGGGTGGATATGAATGAATCCAACCAAGGGCGATCCAAATCTTTCTGATTCACCTTCTCCAAAATGAGTCTCATCTACATTCCCTAAACCTGCATACTCATTGAAATCACTACCATTGTACAAAATTTTCTTATTGCGAACTTTGGTGAGGTATGTGTCCTTTTTGGTGAATTCCACATTGGTGTAGAACTCCTTCACCACATATTCATATGCATCGAACACCTTGGCATTGGAAAGGTCCCACCCCTCCCTTTCTAAAAATTGCTTTCTCACATTGGGATGAAGGGGTAAGAGGTCTTTGATGATGAAGGGCCTGTCCGGGATGAGGGATCTTTGAGGCCACCATTCTCAGAACTGATGGTAGTCCGGTTCAGAGACAAACTGGTCCTCCCATGTTGCGGGGTTTCTAATCCTTTGAATGCCAGCAGTTTGTGCCTGAGTGCCTCCATCCCTTTTATCATCAGGACCCTCGTCAGAGCTTTCGAGGTTGATGGAAGGTGGGGCTGCTGATTTAGTTGCTTCCCCTGTGACCTCTAGAGGAGTGGCTAAATGATTCAAGGAATCATCAGAAGACTCTGAGCTAGTGGGCTTGTTGATGAGTCTCCTCAATTTTGATAATGCATCTTCTAGGGCTGTGCTACTCTGTCCCTCCAAAGCTTCCCGGGAGGGAAAGTATTCACTGGACTCCGACTCTGAGGGACTTGTTCTTTTTCTCTTTTGTGTCTTCCCAACTGCTTGTGTCTGGCCCAATGGGTTTTGTTGCTTTCCTTTGCCTCGACCCCTTGAAGGGTCGCCTCTCCCGGGTTGCTTTTGAGGTCCACCTCTGGATCTCACCATACTCTTCAAACATGTAACACACATTTTCAATACAGTGTACGTAGGTACCAACTAGAATTGCAAAAGCATAAAGTGAAACAGTGTACTCAGGACCAAACCGCTGTCAGCGGAAAAGAACTACTGCAGCGGAATTTAGGGAACTCAGATTACCCCTCTCTGAATCTATGAAATGCGGACCGCAGAGTTTTGGACTGCTGGAGCGTTTGGCCACCGCTGACTGCGGAAATCTGGCCGTTATAGCAAAAATTGGAAGCTCTGAGACTTTTAGGGGACTCAGATTACCCCTCTCTGAATCTCTGAATCTGTGAAATGCTGACCGCATTTTATTGACCGCTGCAGCGTTACACAAGACCTCTGTCAGCAGATTTTTGGAACGCTGTAGCGGAATTCTCACATTGAAATCATTAAGGTTTGGACCTCTAGTGTCAGCAGAATTCTGAAACACTACAGCGGAGGTCTTGAACACAGTGCACTTAGGGCTAGGGTTCATCAAAAATTCAAAATTTTCATGAAATTGCACATATGAATCACCCTTTATCCACATAGGAAACCAGAAAGTATTACCCCAACATTAGAAAACACATTAACAATTCAATTTCAAGGATTAGGGTTGTATAACTCTATACAAAAAGCAAAATAAAAGAAAAACACAATAAAACATCCTTAAACTAAGAACAAACACTCAACTAAAGAAAATTAAAACGTGAACAAACCAGTAATTGAAGGTAGATGAATGATGAAATTAAAAGCCTTAGATGAGCAGTGAAGGAGTGAATACGCGATAACTATTTAGGGTTTGATAGCAAATGAGTGAAAAAGGGTAAAAAGTGAGGTTCCTTTAGTATATTTACTATAAAGTGGGACCCATGACCGCCTCACCCAGCGCGGTAGCGGATTTTTACCGCTGATCGCGCTTTTGTTGTTTCAGACTTGCTGAACTTTCACCTTCACCGCTACAGCGGAATTCCATCGCCACAGCAAAATGCACTCCGCTACAGCGAAATAGTAAACATTGCAGCGGAGTGGATATTCAAAGAACCTGTATTTGGGACCAAATGGATTGTTGTTAGCGATTATTTTCCGCTGCAGCGCTTGGTCACCGCTGATAACGGATTTATGACCGGTGCAGCTGAATTTCGCCACTTTGCTCAATTTCCATATTTTCACCTGCACTGCATCCAACCAAGTCCTGCATCAACTTCAAAACTGGTTAGTTCACAAAAAATCTATCCTACCAAAAACAAACAAAAGAAAGAAAAGAAAATGCTTGGGTTGCCTCCCAAGAAGCGCCTGATTTAACGCCGCGGCACGACGCAGGTTACCATGTTCAAAGGAATTTCATCAAAGCCACCACGTGGCTATCTTCACATTTTCCAAGAAAATGCTTGACCCGGTGCCCATTCACACGAAAAATCTCCCCATTCTTGTTTTTGAGATCAAGAGCACCAAAGGGTGTAACCAATACCACTTCAAACGGGCCACTCCACTTGGACTACCCGGAAAGAGACGAAGCCTAGAATTGAAAAGAAGCACAAAGTATCCCACCTTGAACTCCCGATCTTTGGCATATTTGTCGTGCAAGTACTTCATTTTCTCTTTGTACAAAGAAGAACTGGCATATGAATGGAACCTGAACTCATCTAGCTCATTGAGGTGGTCAACTCTAAGATTTACAGTTGTATCCCAATCGAAGTTCAACCTTTTCAATGCCCAGATTGCCTTGTGCTCCAATTCCACCGGAAGATGACATGCTTTTCCATACACCAAACGGTAAGGAGACACACTGATAGGTGTTTCGAACGCGGTCCGGTAGGCCCAAAGAGCATCATCAAGCTTCCGGGACCAATCAGTCCGATTAGCATTCACTGTCTTGGCCAAAATGTTCTTGATTTCACGATTAGACACTTCAACTTGGCCACTTACTTGAGGATGGTATGGAGTAGACACTTTATGATTGACTCCATACTTGGCTAGAAATGAATCAAAGGCCTTCTTGCAAAAATAAGAACCCTCGTCACTGATGATGGCACTGGGTGTCCCAAATCTTGTGAAAATATTCTTCTTTTGAAAACCAACCACACTACGGGCTTCATTGTTGGGAAAAGCCACGACTTCCACCCATTTCGACACATAGTCCACCGCCACAAGTATGTAGGTGTTTCCACATGAGCTAACAAAGGTCTCCATAAAATCAATTCCCCAAACATCGAAGATATCCACCTCAAGGATTGTAGTGAGAGGCATTTCATCTTTCTTGGATATGCCACCCATTCTTTGGAATTCATCACACCGTTTGACCAACTCACTAGCATCCTTGTACAAAGTAGGCCAAAAGAAACCACACCTTAAGACTTTTGAAGCGGTCCTTGCCCCTCTATGATGACAACCATAAGGTGAGGAGTGGCATGACTCAAGAATTGACACTTGCTCTTCTTCGGGCACACACCGTCGAATGACACAATCATTGCATATCTTGAACAATTACGGATCATCCCAATAATAATCCAAGCTATCCCGGCTAAGCCTCTTCCTTTGGTTAGAGAGAGCTCAAGCGGGACAACACCAGTGACAATGTAATTGGCGATGTCCACGAACCATGGCATATCATGCAAAGAGACAGATAGAAGTTGTTCATCCGGGAAACTATCATTAATCTCAAGACCATCACTTGGCCTCCCTTGCTCTTCCAAACTAGAAAGATGGTCGGCCACTTGGTTCTCACTCCCCTTTCTATCAACGATCTCCAAATCAAACTCTTGAAGCAATAACACCCACCACATAAGTCTATACTTGGAATCCTTTTTCATCATTAAGTACCAGAGCACCGCATGGTCGGTGTGAACTATCACTTTGGCGCCCATAAAGTAAGGCCAAAATTTCTCCATTGCAAAGACTATAGCTAATAACTATTTTTCGGTGACGGTGTAGTTCATTTGGGAGGAGTTTAATGGTCTTTCTTGCATAATAGATGGGGTGAAAGATTTTGTTCACCCTTTGGCCCAAAACCGTCCCCACTGCCACATAACTAGAATCACACATTAGCTCAAAAGGAGAGCTCCAATCTCGCACAGTGATAATTGGCGTGGTAGTAAGCTTTTGCTTCAACAACTCAAATGCTTTCATACAATTTTCATCAAAGTGGAACTTGGAATATTTTTCCAACAGCTTGCAAAGAGGATTCACCACCTTCGAAAAGTCTTTAATGAAGCGCCGGTAGAACCCTGCATGCCCAAGAAAGCTACGGACTCCCTTCACCGAGGTCGGAGGAGGCAACTTGGAAATGACCTCGATCTTGTGGCCCAGATTTATTCCTTCTTCAACCATAAAGTGACACTTTTCCTAGTTGAGCACTAGGTTGGTTTTTTCACAACGGGCAAGGACTTTATCAAGATTTTTCAAGCATTCATAAAAGGAGTCCCCTACCACGCTAAAATCATCCATGAATGCCTCTAGAAAGTCTTCAACCATATTAGTGAAAATTGCTATCATGCACCGCTGGAATGTAGTGGGTGCATTGCACAATCCAAAAGGCATCCTGGAGAAGGAAAATGTCCCATAAGGACAAGTGAAGGTTGTCGTTTCTTGGTCTTCCGGAGCTATCAAGATTTGATTATAACTTGAATACCCATCCAAGAAACAATAGAAAGCTCTCCCTGCAAGTCTGTCTAGCATTTGGTCCAAGAAAGGCAAAGGTAAGTGATCCTTGCGGATCCCTTTGCTCAACTTGCGGTAATCCATGCATACCCGTCAACCAGTTACTGTCCTTGTTGGAATAAGTTCATTCTTGTAATTTTGTACCACGGTCATGCCACCTTTTTTTTTGGAACACATTGGACTGGAGAAGTCCAAGCACTATCATAGATTGGGTAGACGACCCCAGCATTGAGCCACTTGATTATATCTTTCTTCACAACCTCTTGCATTATCTCATTTTGCCTATGTTGGTGTTCTACGGAAGGATTTGTTCCATCCTTAAGAATGATCTTGTGCATACAAAATACGGGGGTTACACCCCGAATATCAGCAAGTGTCCACCATATGGCCTTCTTCCTCTTCTTTAGAACTTTGAGAGTAGAGTCTACCTGCAATTTAGTTAGGCAAGAAGAAAGTATAACAGGTAAAGTACGAGAAGGACCCAAAAATTCATACCTGAGGTGTGGTTGAAGTGGCTTAAACTCCAAGGTAGGTGGCTCTTCAATTGAAGGCTTTGTCAGAGGAGTTTTCCGATTCTCCAAATCCAAGGATAACTTTCGAGGACCATATGAATAAGAACCCATGCCTTGTAGAGCATTGGTACACTCGATCAAGCCATCCACCACACTATCATCATGGTTCAATAAAGCTACTTCCACGGTATCTTCAACATTTATCATTGAGCTTGTTTCATCAATAATGACCTTGGTGACAAGGTCCATAAAAGAACATACCACCGTGCTATTTGGTTGCTTCATTAACTTGCAAATGTGGAACACGACCTTTTCATCACCCACCCGGAAGTTGAGCTCACCGGCCTGCACTTCTACTAAGGCCTTCCCTGTTGCAAGGAAGGGCCTACCCAAGAAGATAGGAACTTCATAATCCACCTCACAATATAAGATCACAAAATCTGCGGGCAAAATGAACTTATCAACCCGCACTAACACATCATCAATGATCCCTAGAGGCCGCTTCATAGATCGATCCACCATTTTAAGTGGCATGGAAGTAGCCCTAGGTTGACCAATTCCCAAGGTTTTAAAGACTGGATATGGCATCAAATTGATGCTAGCTCTTAAGTCGCACACTGCCTTGGCAAAATCCGCACTACCAATTGTACAAGGAATGTTGAATGCCCCGGGGTCTTCAAGCTTGGTGCCATTGAGTGAACTATTGAACTCACTTGATGAGTCATTTTTATAGTTTCACACTCCATTGACCCTTTCTTTGTGACCAATTCCTTCATGAACATGGCATACCCGGGCATTTTCTCTAATGCTTCAACCAAAGGAACATTGATGGATAAAAACTTCATCATGTCGATGAATTTCTTGAATTGGTTCTCATTATTTTGCTTTGCCAGGATAGGGTGGACGAGGCCTAGGCAATGGTTCCTTTGATTTCAACACAACCGGCTCGGGCATGTCAATTACGTGTTCCCTAGACGGGTTCACATCACTTTGCAATTCCTCCTCATGGTCATGAATATCAATTCTCACTTTACTAGATGTTAGTTCTTCCACCGCATGTTCAACCTCAATCGGAACCTCATCATTTTGCAGTCATCATCATTATCAACAACCCTCTTTTGCTTTGAAGAACTAGCCTCACCACCTCGTCCACTTCTTGTTGTCATCGCTATGGCGTGACCGGTATTGTTGTTGTTGTTCCCACACTTGGGGTTCACCACCGTATCACTAGGTAGTGCTCCCTTCGGGTGTGTGTTTAAGGCTTGTGAGATTTGTCCCATTTGAACTTCAAGATTTCGAATGGAGGTGTTATGGGAGGCAAGTTGAGCATCCGAATCCGCATTGCGTTCCATCATTTGTTTGAACATTTGCTCAATTCTACCCATGTCACTACTTGAGGAAATTTGGCCTTGTGATTGATACGAGGTTGGATTGCTTGGTTGTTGGTACATCAGGGGCCTTTGAAAGCTCGACCCCCTATTACCATTACCACCCCAATTGCCATGATTTCCTCCCCATTGTTGGTTGTTGTTCCCCCATTTGCATGAGTTGTTATTATTGTTCCAATTGCTTTGCCTTTGATTGTTCCAACTTTGGTTGTTCTCTTGATTATTCCAATTTTTATTGCTTCCTTGATTGTTCCTTTGCCCTTGAAAATAGTTGGCATACATCACATCTTCATCTTGATCACCATAAGATTCTTCTTGGTTATACCCACTCACTCCTTGGTCGCTTTGGTCATTGTTGTTTTGCATTGAGGCCTTCGCTTGTTCACCAAAAGCTTTACCCTTTCCATAGAATGCACTTGCTTTGGTCTTTGTATTTGTTGAAGTTGTGCCTTAACAAGTTGATTCATGGTGGTGGTAAGCTTGGCAATTGCTTGCCCATGATCTTGGAGCTCTTTGTGGAGGTTAATAAAACTAGGATCACCCTGAGGCACATTTGCTCTACTTTTCCTGTCGACGATGTGTCACCTATTTAATCTAAGATGTCACATGCCTCAGTGTAAGTTAGCTTCATAAAGTTGCCTCGGGCAAGTTGGTTGACCACACACTGATTGGTGGTATTTATGCCTCGGTAGAATGTCTGTTGTATCGTGGCCTCGGTCATGCCATTGTTTGGACACTCCTTTACCATGGTTCTGTACCGCTCCCATATCTCATGAAGAGACTCATTTGGTGCTTTCTTGAAAGACAATATTTCATCTCTTAATGCAGCCATGTGCCCAGGAGAGAAGAATTTAGCAATGAATTTGTCCGCCAACTCATCCCATGTGGATATGGAATGGTTGGGGAGTCGCTCAAGCCACTCTAGGGCTCTCCCTCAGAGAGAGAAGGGAAACAACCGAAGCCTTAATGCATCCTCTGAGACGTTTGTTTGCTTGCTCCTCCAGTAGGTATCAATGAATCCCTTTAAATGCTTGTAAGCATTTTGGTGCGGAGCTCCTGTGAATTACCCACGCTGCTCCAAGAGTGTCAGCATCACATTTGTGATTCGGAAGTTGCCCGCCCGGATTCTAGGTGGGGCAATAGCACTCGCGTACCCCTCGTTTGGTAGCACCCGAGAGGCAGCTCTGGGAGGTGGAGGCGGGGGAGGGTCTGGAATATCATCATTAAGATTGGCATGTCGGCCTCGTCTGGGAGGTGGAGGTACTTGATTTAATTCATCCCCTCCATTGTCATATACCTCCTATTTCCCAAAGGATCTGCCATCTGTACCTAAATTGAATTTAAACACACACGTTAGCAACAGAAGGAAAGAAGAACAATTGACACCACTATTCACGTAGATAATCAACACCGTAAAAGCTCCCTGGCAACGGCGCCAAAAAGTGACCGGTTCCTGCCTATACCACTAAACATTAGCAAGGAGGGGGTCAATGCAGCTTTTAACCGAAGGGTCGGGATCGATTTCCACAGGGAGCTAAGAATGTGGGAGTTGAGTGTCTAAATGATCTAGTGGCGTGTCATGCTCTTAATTACACTTCTCATAATAAGGTTGTTGTAATTGTACTGTGATTTAGTCTAATTGAAACTATAAACCAGCTAACTAATAATTTTTGTAGATTTTCTTAGTTGATAAAGGGACCAGGGCTGTGACTTCCTCCTAGGTGAGTGACTAACGGGTCTACAATCGATAAGGAAAATGTGAAATGTGGGTGAAAACCATAACCTCATGTAAAGTTGCTCACCCACTACCTCTCGGTAATATGGGTGACTTTGCCCAATTTGGCCTTCTCAAGCACAATTGGTTGTTTTCATTGAATTACATGAATTGGCTCAAATCGGGTGTAGCTATATCTAGCATACACCCTTTTATTGGAGCTATCAACCTATTGAACTCACCCCAATATTTTGTTAGCTTAATTACCTAGACTTGGGTCATCTTTCCCAAGAGTGACCCTAGTCATTAAGGCTTGAAATAGTGTTTGCAACCACTAAATCTGAGATTTATGCACAAATTAAGCTAAATACAAACACCCATACACATAATCACTGTAAAATTGATAACCCATTAAGTACCCACACTAGGGTTGGATAACAACCCTAGCTTAAGGGTCTAGCTACTTATATTTGAAGAAGAAACACAAGTAGAAGATGAATTTAAGCTCATAATTGTAAATTACAAGATAATAATTAAAGAACTATGGCTAAAGCTAAGCTAAAATTACTCAAAATAGTCAAAAGGCACTATTCACGTGTTCTCCAAACGGCTGATACCCTAGAAAATGAAGAAAAGATCTATTTATACATGGCTGAAAATACTGGACAAAAATGCCCTTACGGATAATCCTCTCCCAACGTATTATTTAGCGTTGGGGCGAAGAGGCTTCTGCTACAGCGGATTAATGACTGTTGCAGCGTCTTGAACTTTACAACTTTCTGATTTTTCCTTTTCGCGCCTTGCGGATAAATAAAATGTTGCAGCGATGGCTGGACTGCGGCATCGGAATAATACCGCTGACCGCGGAATCGTGGGTTACCAATGATGCCAACTCTCTAAAGTTGCTCAAATGTGTCCAACGGATAAATGGGGCGCTGCAGCAGTAGGTGAATCGCTGCAACGAAAAAAGTAGCGTGGACCGCATTTTCCTTGGCCATAAAAATAGCTCTCTGAAGTTCGCACCATGGCAGCATATAGAAATACGCTGCATTGAAAGGAAAAACGCTGCAACGGAAAAGTGGGCGCTGCAGCGTTTTAGCTCGATTCTTGGATTTTGCAAGTTCTGCTCCTTTTTTAGGTCTTTTGGATCAATATCTGCAAATCAATTCAGTTCCTGCAATTCAATCAACTTGCATCAAAATGTGGGATTAATTAAGTCAATTATTGCCTCAAACCTAAGAAAAATGGGAGTAAATAATAGTACAAATCACTAGTTATCAGAGACACTGGGTCTAATAAAACCCTTATCAAGAAAGTCTTGCCACTGCTCTTTCAATTCCGGTGGGGCCATCCGATATGGAGAAATGGAAATGGGCTGAGTGCCCGGAGCCACATCAATACAAAACTTAATATCCCTGTCAGGTGGCATCCCCGACAGGTCTGCAGGATACACCTCGGGAAACTCGCGAACAATAGGTACTGAATCGATAGAAGAAACTTTAGCCTCAGAATCACAAATATGAGCTAAACAAGTCAAACACCCCTTTTCAACCGTGAGATGAGCCTTGGCATAAGAAATCACTTTGCTGGGAGAATGACCAGGAGTCCCGTGTCCATTCTAATCAAGGCAACCCCGGCAAGGCTAAAGTAACTGTCTTGGCGTGAGAGTCCAGAATGGCATAATAAGGTGCCAACCAATCCATGCCCAATATAACATCAAAATCGACCATGTCAAGAAGCAAAAGGTCTAGACTAGTTTCAAGACCCTCAATGACTACTACGCACAAACGATACACACGATCTACCACAATAGTATCCCCCACCGGTGTAGACACATAAACAAGAACACTCAAGGAATCACGGAGCACAACAAAATACGAGGCAAAATATGATGACACATAAGTATAAGTAGACCCCGGATCAAACAAAACTAAGGCATTTCTATTGCAAACTGAAATGATACCTATAATAACAACATCGGAGGACACCGCCTCAGGTCTAGTTGGAAATGCATATACTCGGGGTTGGGCTCCACCGCCCTGAACTATGTCTCTGGGAGGACCTCTGATTGGCATACCTCCACCTCTAGCAGGCTGGCCTCCACCCTGAGCGGCCTTACCTCCACCTCTAACAATCTGGCCACTACCTCTCACTACGTAACCCCTACCCCTGGCTTGTTAGGTAGGTGGTGTTGGAGTTGGTGCCGGAACTATAGCACGAGAACCCTGATCTAAAGTTGATTACCTGAATATCTCGGACAAGCTCTCCAAATATGCCCATATTCACCACACTCAAGGCATCCCTCCTGATATGAAGTATGACCATGATGAACCGACTGACCTCGATAATAACTCTCCAAAGGAGGTTAACTAATAGGAGTTGATGGTGCACAATATACTGGATGAGCAGAAGGAGGCGTATAAGAACCACGACCACGTGAAGTACCATGTGAAGCGTGAAGTGCTGAATGGAACAGCCTGGAAGACTGGACTCTGCTAAATGAAACCCCACCTCTAGATGAGGCACCACTGCATCCATCGGAATGGCGAGGTCTTTTGTCTGACCCCTGACCTCCCATCCTAAGAACTGTCTCAATTCTCTTGGCCACATTAGCCGTGTCCTGAAAAGAAATCTCGATCCGTGTCTCCTTGTCCATCTGCAACCTGATGGGCTGAGAAAGGCCCTCAATAAATCGTCTGACCCTCTCTCTCTCTCTCTATGGGAAACAAAAGAATAGACTGTTTGGCCAAATCCACAAAACGATTTTCATACTGGGTGACAGTTATGCTTCCCTGCTAAAGTCTCTCAAACTGCCGACGTTTCTCCTCTCTAGTAGTAACAGGCAAAAACCTCTCCAAAAAGAGATGCGAAATATGATCCCAAGTAAAAGCAGGTGACCCAGTTGGTCTAGTCAACAAGTAATCTCTCCACCATTTCTTGGCGAAACCAGTCATCTAAAAAGCAGCGAACTACTAAGAATGCTACAAATAATGGGCTGAAAGGATGTATCTCTGTTTTTAATGAAATGTACAGTGTCTACATAAAGTAAAGAGAAGACACTAGGAATCTGCGGACGCCGGCATATCTACCTCGTTTCTCCGAGTAAATGATGAAAACTACTAAAATCTCCTAACTCTAGCTGCTACCTAGATCTGCAGATAAAGTGCAGAGTGTAGTATCAGTACGATCGACCCCATGTACTGAGTAAGTGCCGAGCCTAACCTAGACGAAGTAGTGACGAGACTACGGCGGGGCGTTTATAATATAACCTGTGAACAATGTATAATAAAGCAAGAAGGAAATTCTAAAATAAACAAAACAATAAACTATAGCAACAAATAAAATAACCCAACCACCTTTTACAGGTCTCAGCTATAACCAATTCTCACATAAGTTTTCAAATTTCAAAATTTTGACTTTAAAATAAAAGTAAGTGCAAAATATGAAAAATAGTAAAGTAAAACAGTAAGTTTTCAAATCTTTGTTTTTGAAAATCAATAAAACATAAGTGTCCTCCCTTATTACTCCTTGTTGCGGCGCGCAATCGGCTCCTTCCTGTCCACCCTTATTGCTCCTCCCTATATATATCACCCTTATTGCTCCTATTGCGGCGTGTAACCCAATCCCACGTGTCCACCCTTATCACTTCTTGTTGCAGCGTGCAATCCGCTCCCACAAGACATATCATATCACTTTATTTTTGAAACTTTTCACAATTTAGGTCAAAGCCTTTCACAATATTTTTGTCTCAACAATTGTAAGCAGAATGCTACACAACTCATAAACTTCATCAATTATCATTTCACAATGAAACCAACCAGAATATATATAATAAAATACTGTCAACCAGCTTATCCTTTTTATGTATCACAATGAAACCAAGGGAATAATGAACACTTCCAAAATACTTGAAACAATATTTAACAACAAGTTAATGAAACCAAGTACTCATGGAGACATCAAGGAGCATATAATAATTAAGCCATGAATCAAATAAATTGGAAACGGGGGAAGGGATCATGTTCAACAAATAAATTGGTGGTGCATAGATAATCGTACCTCACCTATACACCACACACATGAAAATTCACATAGCATTTAAGTTGGGGATTCCTATTCCCTCAAGTCAAGGTTAAACCAAGCACTTACCTCAATTTCACAAGCAAATCACTGCTCTAGCACAACTTTTCCATTTGAATTTGCCTCTAACCCGCTCGAATCTAATCACAATTGGTTCAATACCATAAATTATTACCTAAAGGAATCAACTTTAATGAAAATCTATGGTTTTCCTACGTTTTCTTATCAAAATACAAAAATCGACCACGGGCTTTCTTGCTCTAAACTCGATGTTCGGACTAAAATCCGTTTACCCAATCTCCCCCGAGCTCGAATATAAAATTGGTTTTGGGATCCGATCTCAACTCGAGATCTAAATCCCCAAATTTTGAAATTCCTAAGTTCTACCCAAAACCCAATTTTTACCATGAAAACTCTAGATTTTTGGTTGAACTCTTGATAAAAGTTGTTAAGGAATGAAAGGAATATGGTTAGAGATCACTTACCATGATTTGGACAAGTTTGGGTCTTTGGAAAATTGTCTATGGAGATTTAGCGTTTGAGAAAATTGAAAAAGAAGTGAAAACCCAGTCTAAAATCTGATTTAACTGGTTGCAGATCTTGCATTTGCGAACGCTTCATATTCTGGCAGTCATCACAAATACGATGAATTTGTCGCATTTGCGACATTTTGAAGCCTCGCAATTCCGACCAGAAATCTCGCATTTGCGAGATCTGGTGCTGGCCCAGGACTTCGCAAATGCGAAGCCTGATCTCGCAAATGCGAGATCAGAGGCCTGCCACACCATATATCAGATATGATGACATTTTTCTAAGTCTAAACACTCTGTAGCCTATCCAAAGCTCACCCGAGCCCTCGGGGCTTCAAACCAAACATGCACGCAAGTCTAAAAATATCATACGGACTTGCTCGTGTGATCAAATCATCAAAAACTACTAATTTAATCTCAAAACTCAAGATTTCCTCAAGAACACTCAAATTTCTAACTTTTCAACCGGACGTCCAAATCACATCAAATCAACTCTAATTCTCATCAAATTTCACATATAGGACTTAAATATCATAACAAACTTGTTCCGAGCTCCGGAACCAAAATACGGGCCCGATACCAACAATTTCACATATTATTTCATTTCTTTATTTCTTGTAATAACCAACAAAACAATCTTGTTCAAAAATTATTTTTTAAGGATAAGGACCTCGGAATTCAATTCCGGGCATACCCCTAAATTCCATATTTCACTGAGGACCTCCCCGGATCGTCAGAACATAGATCCGGGTCCGTTTACTTAAAATGTTGACCAAAGTCAACTAAAACAAATTTTTAACTCTAGAAATTACTATTTCTCATATTTTCACAAAAAAGCTTTCCGGTTTCACGCCTGGACTGCGCACAAAAATTGAGGTGATTAAAATTAGTCTTTTTATGGCTAATAAGCCTAGAATTGGGTCTTAACTCTTAAAATGACCCTTTGGGTCATCACAATCTCCACCTCTAAAACAAATGTTCGTCCTCGAACGGACATAGAAAATTATCTGAATTGGTAAACAAGTGTGGATATCTACTTTGCATGTCCGACTCGGACTCCCAAGTAGCTTCCTCGACGGGCTGACCTATCCACCGCACTCAAATCGAAGGATAACGCTTTGACCTTAATTGACAAACTTGCTGGTCTAAAATGTCCACTGGCTCCTCCTCGTAAGTCAAATCCTTGTCCAAATGGACACAACTGAAATCTATCACGTGGGACTGGTCACCATGATATTTCCGGAGCATAGACACATTGAATACCGGATGAACTGAGGATAACCCTGGAGGCAACGTAAGCCTGTAAACTACCTCCCCCACCCTATCAAAAATCTCAAATGTCCTGATGTACCTAGGTCTCAACTTACCCTTCTTCACCAAATCTCATAACACCCTTCATGGGTGATTCCCGAAGTAATACTCTCTCTCCAACCAAGAATGCCACATCTCGAACCTTACGATCAGCATAACTCTTTTGCCTAGACTGAGCTGCACGAAGTCGATCCTGTATAATCTTGACCTTGTCTAAGGCCTCCTGAACTAAGTTTGTACCCAATAACCGAGCCTCTCCAAGCTCAAACCATCCAACTGGCGATCTACACCGTCTACCATATAATGCCTCATAGAGAGCCATCTGAATGCTCGATTGATAGCTATTATTGTAGGAAAACTCCGCTAACCACAAGAATTGATCCCAAGAACCTCCAAAGTCAATAACTCTCGGACTGCCCGTCCGTCTGAGGAAGAAATGCCACGCTCAACTCAACTCGGGTAGCCAACTCACGCTGAACTGCCCTCAAAAAGTATGAGGTAAAATGCGTACCCTGATCAGAAATGATAGACACGGGCATACAAACAATCTCTCGAATATATATCTCTGTCAGTCGCTCTGAAGTATAAGTACTTGCCACTGGAATGAAATGTTCTGATTTAGTCAGCATATCCACAATAACCCAAACTGCGTCGAATTTCCTGTGAGTCTGTGGGAGTCCAACAACGAAGTCCATAGTAATACCCTCCCACTTCCACTCAGGAATCTCTATCTGCTGAAGCAACCCACTGGGTCTCCGATGCTCATATTTCACCTGTTGGCAATTCAAACAACTAGCCACATAAGCAACAATATCCTTTTTCATCCTTCTCCACCAATAGTGTTGCTGCAAGTACTAGTACATCTTGGTTGCACCCGCGTGAATGGAATACTTAGAACTGTGAGCCTTCTCAAGGATGAATCTCATGAAGTCCATCAACATTAGGTACACATATACGACCCTGCATCCTCAATACACTGTCATTTCCAACTATAACCTTCTTGGCACCACCGTGTCGAACTGTGTCCCTAAGGACCATCAAATGCGGGTCATCATCCTGCCGATCTCTAATACGCTCAAATAACGAAGACCGAGCGACTGTACAGAATAAAACACTACTGGGCGAAATATCCAACATCACGAACTAATTAGACAAAGTCTGATTGTTTGAAGCCAACGATCTCTTACCAACTGGAATAGATGCAAGGCTGCACATACTCACCGACTTCCTATTCAATGCATCGGCCACCACATTGGCCTTCTCGAGATGATATAATATAATGACATTTTAATCCTTCAATAACTTTAACCATATCCTCTGCCTCAAATCAAGCTCTTTTTTCTTGAACAACTACTGAAGATTGCGATGGTCTGTGAAAACCTCACACAACACACCATAAAGATAGTGATTCCAAATCTCTCAACATTGGCCTTTTGAATTTCACAAGCAAATCACTGCTCTAGCACAGCTTTTTCTTTTGAATTTGACTCTAACCCGCTCGAATATAATCACAATTATTGCCTAAAGGAATCAACTTTAATGAAAAACTATGGGTTTCCTATGTTTTCTTATAAAAATACAAAAATTGACCCTGCGCCCGCTTAGTCTAAACTCAAGGTTCGAACTAAAATCCGTTTAACCAATCTCCCCAGAGCCCCAATATACAATTGGTTTTGGTATCCGACATCAATTCGAGGTCTAAATCCCCAAATTTTGAAATTCCTAAGTTCTACCCAAAAACCCAATTTTTACCATGAAAACTCTAGATTTTTGGTTGAAATCTTGATAAAAGTTGTTAAGGAATGAAAGGAATTAGTTAGAGATCACTTACCATGATTTGGAAAAGTTTGGGTCTTTGGAAAATCACCTATGGAGGTTTAGGATTTGAGAGAATTGAAAAAGAAGTGAAAACCCCGTCTAAAATCTGATTTAACTGGTTGCGGATCTCGCATTTCCGAACCCTTCATATTTTGGCAGTCATCACAAATGCGATGAATTTGTCGCATTTGCGACATTTTGAAGCCTCGCAATTCCGACCAGAATTCTCGCATTTGCGAGATCTGGGGCTGGCCCAGGACTTCACAAATGCGAACCATGATCTTGCAAATGCGAGATCAGAGGCCTGCCACACCAGATATCAGTTGTGATGAAACTTTTCTAAGTCTAAACACTCTGTAGCCTACCCAAAACTCACCCGATCCCCAAGGGCTCCCAACCAAATATGCACGCAAGTCTAAAAATATCATACGAACTTGCTCGTGCGATCAAATCATCAAAATAACATTAAAAACTACAACTTTAACCTCAAAACACAAGATTTCCTTAAGAACACTCAAATTTCTAACTTTTCAACCGGACGTCCAAATCACATCAAATCAACTCCGATTCTCATCAAATTTCACGGATAGGACTTAAATATCATAACAAACTTGTTCCGGGCTCCGAAACCAAAATACGCGCCCGATACCAATAATTCCACATATTATTTCATTTCTTTATTTCTTGTAATAACCAGCAAAACTTCTAAGGCTAGTGACCTCGGAATTCAATTTCGGGCATACGCCTAAGTCCCATATTTTACTGCGAACCTCCCGAAATTGTTGGAACACAGATCCGGGTACGTTCAATCAAAATTTTGACCAAATTCAACTAAAACAAATTTTTAACTCTGGAAATCACTATTTCTCATATTTCTACATAAAAGCTTACTGGTTTCATGCTCGCATTGTGCACGCAAATAGAGGTGATTAAAATTAGTCTTTTTACAGCTAATAAGATTAGAATTGGGTCTTAATTCGTATAGTGGCCCTTTGGGTCATCACAATTTTTTCCTTGAGTCGTTTGATGAAAATAGTAGACTTCTTTGAGGCACAAAGTGTTTTGATATAATAAGAATGCTTCTTCAAATGATCGATACATGCGTACATGTTTTTCCATGGGGCTCAACTGTTCTATATGGACACGGTTCATTTGACCATTTGGCCCATTACAACATTCTCATATCGAGGCCCTCTTCGGCATAACTTGCTTTCTTCGAGAAAGTAACCTCTGAGGGTGATGCCCTCCAGTATTCGAGGTTAATATAAAATAAGCCTTGAATACTTGTTGAGTTTTCCTTACATAGCATATAAGTGTTTCCTTGTTCAAAACCTTGCCGGTAAAACCCAATTGGGATAAAACCCGATCTAAGGGAAAAATAGTGCAACGCATGATTTAAAACCCAAGGTCTTCGAGTTGAAGGGTGCTTCGACATCTTCAATCGAATATCTTCAAAGGGTTTGTATGAAATATAAATTAAAAAAAGGAGAAGGTTATACGTTAGCAATAATAGCATTTGAGCAGTGATATATTCCAATTGTTTGGTAGTTGCTCGCCTTCCACAGTGCTAAGCTTGTAGGATCCTTTTCCTACTACCTCGAGGATACGGTACGGTCCTTCCCAACTAAGGCCTAGCTTCCCTTCATTTGGATTTAGTGTGTTGAGGGTGACTTTCCTTAGGACCAAGTCCCCGACTCCGAAGTATCGAAGGTTTGTTCTTCTATTGTAGTATCATTTGATCCTTTGTTTTGAGCGGCCAATTGAACCAGTGCGGCCTCACGCTTTTCATCCAGTAGCTCGAGGGAAGTGTTCATGGCCTCGTTGTTTGAGTCCTCATTGTCATGCTGAAATCTGACGATCGGTTCCCCGGCCTTGACTGGTATTAATGCTTGAGACCCATATACAAAAGAGAATAGGGTCTCCCCTGTGCTCAACTTCGAAGTTGTTAGATACACCCATAGTACTTCTGGCAGCACTTCTTTTCACTTCCCCTTTGCATTGTCTAACCTCTTCTTTAAGTTTTGAATGATAGATTTGTTTGTGGACTTGGATTGTCCATTCACACTTGGGTGGTAAGGTGTTGATAGGATCCTTTTGATTTTATGATCCTCGAGGAGTTTTGTCAACTTGTTACCGATGAACTGCTTCCCATTATCACATGTAATCTTGGTGGGGATCCAAAATCGGCATATGATGTGGTCCCATATGAAGTCGATGACTTCCTTTTCTCTTATCTTCTCGTGGGCCTATGCTTCTACCCATTTTGAGAAGTAGTCAGTCATAAATAAGATAAATCTAGCTTTACCTGGCTCCGTTGGTAGGGGGTCGACGATGTCCATCCCCCATTTCATTAATGGCCATGGGGATATGATCGAGTGTAGTTGTTCATCGGGTTGATGAATCATCGGTGCAAATCTTTGGCATTTGTCACATCTTCGAACAAATTCCCTGGTGTTCTTTTCCATGCTATCCCAGTAGTAACCTGCTATGATTACCTTTCGAACCAAAGAGTCGGCACCAGAGTGGTTGCCACAAGTGCCTTCGTGGATTTCTCGTAGCACATAGTCGGTGTCCCTTGGTCCCAAGCATACTGCTAGTGGTCCGTCAAAGGTCCTCCTATACAATATTCCATTCTCATCAAATGAAAATTGGGCTGCTTTGGCTGAAAGGGCCCTCGATTCTTTTGGGTCCGTGAGGAGATTCCCATGTTTCAAGTAGTCGATGTACCTGTTTCTCCAATCCCATATTAGGCCAGTTGAGTTGATTTGACAATCCTATCCTATCCGAGTCCGAGTTTACCCCTTCCACTTCGGATAGCCGTCCGTAGCATCATAAGGAGGACCCCCCTTTCGAGGTACAAAAAGAGTACGGTACATAGGAGGTTGGTCTTTCTCAACGTGGTGTATAGCACGAAAAACCTTTCGATACAAGATAGGGCCGTTCACATGAAAGAAAAAAATGAATCCTTTCTTATCTTCTTTCCCGAGAGGGAAAGAGAAAGAGGGTCTTATGGAGGGAGGGGGGAGGGGAAAGGCTTGGGCCTACCTATCCCGATAGGACCCCATAAAAGAACGGGAGCTGTTGAGAGGTTCCATATTGCCGAGACGAAGGACAGCACTTCTGTACGTGATCGTTTTCTGCATAACCTTCTTCGATCACCGACTTTGATAGTTGTACGACAGTCCTCGGGACTATGTCATCTTCTTCAACCGAGGATCCCAAGTTCGCGAGTGCATTGGCCTCGCTATTCTGTTCTCAAGGTATGTGGACCATGGCCCATTCTTTGAAGCGATGCAATGTCACTTGAATTTTGTCTAAGTATCTCTGCATCATGTCTTCTCGAAGCTCCCGTTTACTTGGTTTACAACCAAAAGAGAGTCACATTTTGCTTCGATGACCTCTGCTCCTAGGCCTTTGGCTAGTTCGAGACCTACAATCTTGGCCTCATACTCGGCCTCATTGTTAGTCAACTTTGAAGTTTTTATGGATTGTCTAATTATGTCGCCCGTAGGAAGTTTTAGAACTATACCGAGCCTCGACCCTTTCACATTCGAGGCACCGTCAGTAAAGAGTGTCCATACCCCCAATGATGTTCCCATTTTTAACAAGATTTCTTTTTCTACTTCGGGCACGAGGGCAGGCGCAAAATCAGCCACGAAGTCCGCCAAAATTTGAGACTTGATAGCCATCCGAGGTTGATATCTGATATCTTACCCTCCAAGTTCAATGGCCCATTTGGCCAGTCGGCCCCATAATTCGGGCTTATGCAAGATGTTTTGAAGTGGATATGTAGTTAACACACATATACGATGGCATTGAAAATAAGGTTTCAACTTCCTAGATGCACTTACTAATGCAAGAGCTAGTTTTTCTAAGTGCGGATACCTTGTTTTAGCATCTCCTGGGGTCTGACTTATGTAATAGACAGGGAAATGCATACCTTGTTCTTCTCGAACCAACACACCACTTACCTCTACTTCGGACATGGCCAAATATAAGTATAGTGTTTTGTCTTCCTTCGGGGTATGGAGCAAAGGTGGGCTCGAGAGATACCGTTTTAATTCCTCCAAGGCTTGTTGACATTCTAGAGTCCATTTGAAGTTGTTCCTCTTCTTGAGCGGGGAGAAACAATGATGACTCAGATCCTAAAACCTCGAGATGAATCGACCTAAAGTTGATATTCGCCCGGTGAGCCGTTGCACGACTTTCACATTGGTCACCACGGTGATCTCCTTGATGGATTTGATTTGTCGGGGTTGATCTCGATCCCTCTATTTGACACCATGAAGCCTAAAAATTTGCTCGATCCAACTCTGAAAGCGCATTTTTCAGGGTTGAGTTTCATGTTGTACCATCTTAGGATATCGAACGTCTCCTGCAAATGAGTCAAATGGTCCTTTGCGCGCAGGAACGTAACTAGCATGTAGTCAATGTAAACTTCCGTAGATTTTCCTATTTGATGTTTGAACATCTTATAAACTAGGCGTTGGAATGTAGCTCCTACATTTTTTAGCCCGAAGGGAATTACATTATAGCAATATGTACCATACTTCGTGATGAAAGAAGTCTTTTCCTGGTCCTCCGGGTTCATTTGAATTTGATTGTACTGGAGTAGGCGTCGAGAAAAGTAAGGATCTCGTGGTCGGCTGTAGCATCGATCAAACGATCGATGTTGGGCAATAGGAATGTATCTTTAGGGAATGCTTTACTCAAATCTTTGTAATCTACACACATTCTAAATTTATTTCCATTTTTAGGGACTACTACTATGATATCTAGCCATTCGGGGTATTTTACCTCCCTAATGGACCCTATTTTGAGAAGTTTTGTTACCTCATCTTTGATGAATGCATGCTTTACCTCAGATTGAGGTCTCCTTTTCTGCATCACCGGTTTGAGCGTAGGGTCGACACTTAGTCGATGGGTGGTTATCTCCGGTGGGATCCCTGTCATGTCTAAATGGGACCAAGCGAAGCAATCAATGTTATCAATAAGAAATTGAATGAGTTTTTTTCTGGGTTAATCCCGTTCCCATATATACCTTTCATTCTGGAAGATTCTCGATCAATGCGGCCTGCTCGAGTTCTTCGACAGTGGACTTCGGTGTATCTGATTCCTCGGGGGAAACGAAGGATCGAAGGTTGAGGAAGTCTTCTTCTCTGTCCCTGACCACCTGCTCATCGATCACATGTCCCTCGGGCTCAACCAAGGGTATGGGTTGTGATTGCTATTTAGCTATCTGTTCGTCTTTTGACCTCTCCTAGGTAGATGGAGTCTATACTGGTGCCAAGTCATGTACTGCGAAGATTTCTTTGGCTGCATGCTTCTCTCAGTACACTGTATGCACGCCTTCCTTCGTTGGAAACTTCATCATTCGATGAAGAGTTGATGGCACTGCCCTCATGCTATGAATCCATGGCCTTCCACGTAAAGCGTTGTACCTCATGTCACCTTCGATGACATGAAACTTGGTGGCTTATATGGTTCCGGCCACGTTGACTGGGAGGATGATTTCCCCCTTTGTTGTTTCACTCACCATGTTGAATCCATTCAGGACTCGAGAGGCACGTATGATTTGGTCGAGCAACCCGAGCTGCTCCACAACCCTCGATCTGATTATATTGGTCGAACTACCTGGATCCACGAGAACACGTTTAACTTGAATTTTATTTAAAAGGATAGAAATTACCAGTGTGTCATTATGAGGCTGAGAAGCCTCTATGTCTTCCTCGCTGAATGTAAGGGCATCCTCGGGTATAAAGTCCCGAGTCCTCTTTTCCCTTGTGATGGATACTTTTGTTCATTTGAACATGGGTTTCTGTGGGATGTCGACTCCTCTGATGATCATATGATTGACATGATGTGGCTCCTCTTATTCATTCTTCATATTTGCATCTTTCTCTCAAAAATGATTCTTGGCCCGGTCGCTAAGGAACTCTCAAAGGTGCCCTTCGTTGAACAATCAGGCTACCTCCTCTCGAAGTTGTCTTCAATCCTATGTCCTATGACCGTGAGTTCCATGGTATTTGCACATTAATTTGGGGTTCCTCTGGTAAGGATCTGACTGCATGGGCTTGGGCCACCTGGTATCTCTAATCTTGCCTATGGCTGAAACGATGTCTGAGGCATCGATGTTGAGTTGTACTCTGACAATTGGGGTGCCTCCAACAATCCTGAATTCCTGTCGAACCCGGTTTTTGCTCATGAGTCCCCGGGAACTTTGGCCTCGATCCACCCTTCAATAATTTAGAGGTATATTGCACCTCGAAATGTTTCTTCGGTCTTCGACATATGGTTGGCATCTCTCCTTATTCAGCCTCGGCTCCCTTTCTGCATTTCTTGATTCCTTTGCTAGTATCCTGCTTAGATACACTGAGACCGAAGGGGCTCCCAATTGGTCATCCTCGACCCTGATTTTGGACCGGTACCAATTGTGAACATCCACCCAAGTTATGGCGGGATACTCGACCAAGTTTTACTTTAGTTTCTTTGTAGCTGTTGTGCTTCATTCATTCATTCCTTGGGTGAAAGCTTGGCCTAATCATCATAGACTTGGGGTAATTCCATTCTCTCCATTTGGAAACGGGATACGAACTCCCTTAGCATCTCCTTCTCTCTTTGTTTGATTTTGAACACATCGTACTTCCTCGTATCAACTTTTATGGCACCAACATGTGCCTTTACAAAAGAGTCTGCCAACATGGCAAACGAATCAATAGAGTTCGGGGGGGGGGGGGGGGGGGTTATGATACCAAATCTTTTCCCCCTTT
>ML249754.1:0-17360 GCA_005239495.1 Nicotiana undulata
ATTGTTCGTTGTAGATGTCTTATCATTTCATTTTGAGCTTTTTCTAAGATATTATTATTATTTTTCTGTTGTGAAACAATTGAAGGGACTTGAAAGGGTCAGTAAAGTTTTGAGAGTTACTAGTGTGGGAAGTTTTACGTTATTTCATGTTTATCATGTCTTTGTTCTCCGCATTCTTAAAGTTTCGTTATTTTTATTAAGGGATGCTTACAGGATTTTGTTGGGAATTTGCTGAAAGCGACGAACTATCGTTTCGTTCAGTATTAAATGATTTTAAATTGTTATTGCAAGTTATACGTTGGCTGACCTAGTGGGTTCAACGTTAGGCGCAGTCACGACCCAAAGGGTGGGAATTTGGGTCGTGACATTGTCAATCGTCTCAATAGTTATTTTGGCCTTCGGTCATAATAAATTATACCATAGCCTCTATAAGTAAGTCTTGAAGTTTAGTCATTTCTAACAGGAGAGTTATAAGTAAGAAAGAGAGATCAGGAGACCAATTAAGTTCGTAATGGATGCCAGACCTGGTAATGCTCTTATTCTCTTCACTACTCTAGATGAATTGAGCTATAACTAGTACTTTTTTTTTTTAACGTGTAATCGTACAAGTGAAACCTCTGTTTCTTTTGAAAGGTCTACCCTTATTTTATTTAAAATAAAAAGTTACATACGATCTTTTTAATTAACTTGTCACGATGAAAGAAGTAGGAGTATCATTGTTGTGTATTTGCAACTCACACATTTTGTAGTCCTTGGTAGCAGATTAGATTTCTGCTAATATGTTTTTGTTTATTTTATATATTTAAAGTTGTCAGTTAATTTTTTTACTTTCTACATATGTAGTTCGATTAATATTTGTCGTTTTAATGTTGTGTACTAATAAATATATAGAAGCTAATTATGATGTGTTATCTTATTATTGTAGTAAAAGATCCATGGTCATTGAGTCGAACAAGGTGTATCTCTATTCGAGATGATACTTACAAGGACGTGAAAAATTGGCATTTGCGAAAACATATTTCAACGAAGTTTGGACCTGAGGATGGCATAAGTGGTACTACTGATAGTTTTCGCCTAATGGTTGAACCAGATGATACAATAGCTGCAGTGAAAGCATACATTCAAGAGAAAATAGGGGTCTCTTTTAAGAAACAGAAGCTTCTGAATAAATATGGAGGTGTTCTGAGAGATGTTCAGACTCTAAATTCTTGGGGAGCCACAAATGGTTACTTAGTCCTTCGATATGCACCAACAATGCGAATCATAGTGAAATCTATGACTGTACACACTATAAAGTTAATGGTTGAGTCTGATTACACTGTTGCAGATGTTAAGGTCGCTATTCAAGAGAAGGAGGGTTTTCGATTTCATAAACAGAGGTTAATCTTTAAGGGACGAAAATTGGATGATAATAGGACTCTTGCGGAGGACAATATTAAGTTCGACTCCACTCTGTTTCTTGTCTTATGGTTGTGCGGTTGTTGAATATGGCACTATCAGTATCTGGCCAGAGGATATATAGGGTCCTCTTTTGTTTTAATTGAATCTTAAAACAGGATGATCCGGTTTATTTTGCCCTGCATATCATGTGGGTTATCAGGTTTATTTATTAAAAAAATTGATTGAGAAGCTTCATGATTTCCCTTTTTTTGGGTGAAATATATTTCTGCAAAGGTCAATTATTCGCAATTTAGGCTAGTTTTCGTAATAATAGGCCAATTTTCGAATATTTTTTGAGTTTTTGGGTAAACTAATCTCGGTAAGATGAGTTTTTTTATTTTACTCAAGCTTTATCATTTAATTAGATGAGAAGTTTCATATTACCTACTATCACGATCGAATTCATATTTACTTTTCTTCTAATAGGGAGACAGCGAGGTAAGTTCTTTTTGTGGAGGCTGCACATTTTTTAATTAGATCATTATATCTTCAAAAGGAAAAGGTGGTTTCTTTTAAGAAACCCAAACTTTTGGATGAATGTGGTTGAGTTTTGGGAGATGTACAAACTAGTCCTTATCTTGAGAATCAAGAAAGAATCTACCTTACGCTAAAAGGCCAACTGGTGTGGCACTAGTGAAAAAGACATTCAAGACCACCTAACTAATTAGCTTATATTTTCCTTTTAAATCACAAAATTAAATTCCCAACCTTGAAATATGCGAAAATTAAATGTTGGGAGTCAAAGAGTCTTGTATTATATTTGTATTTTCATTATATTTGTGTATTTTATGTTTAAAATTATACGATTTAGTGTGTATACAAATTATTATATTTTCTTCCTTTCTTAAAAACAAATATGGTATATACGATTTATTATGCTTCCTTCATATCAAACCAAGTCAAGTGGACATTTTACCCTATCTAAAAAATGGATTCAAACCAAGAAAATTCGGTGGTGGTGAAAATATGAATCCAAATGAACATAATACAAATACAACAACCACGAATATGAACCAACAAACTAGGTTTGATTGGGTTAGGGATGAGTTGTATAGATCTTTAAGGATGACATCGGACGATAGTTTGTTGAATGAATACGAATGGGCTGATGTTGATTCTCACGGCAGTTTCAACACTAATGATGTGCACTTGGATGATGATGAAGAACACGATGGAGAATATCACGGAGAAACTAACAATGATGAGGAGCAAGTTTTAGGAAATGAGTTAGAGTTATGTGATGTTGATCGGGAAGTGGAGAATGAATTCACTGAAGAGGATGTGGATGTAGGTCCTATCTCTGGAATGCGATTTAGAGATAAAGATTCTTTGTTTGCATTCTACAAAGAACATGCACGACTGAAAGGATTGTCCGTCGTCAAAAGAAATTCCAACAAGAAGGGTGGTGCCGGATACGTAACTTTCTGTTGTGATAGTGCTAGGATTCGCAGAACCAAGTTTACCACCAAGAGTAACAATTGTAAACCTAGGCTTGCTGCTGTTTTGGATGACTATGGTTGTTGGCGCGTCTCTAAGGTCGTTCACGATCACAACCATGATTTGCTCCCATCTGTATCGCGACTGATGGCTGGACATAGGTCCGTTTGTATTTCTTTGAAGAGGGATCTTGTAGATCACGATATATTTGGCATTAGACTCTCCAAGAATATTAGGCTTGCTGAGGTTCAACGTGGTGGACCTCAAAATCATGGTTGCACTCAAAAGGATTGTAGAAATTATATTTTGAAGAGTAGGAATTTTGAAATGAAAGAAGGGGACGCACAGTCGCTGCTCAACTATTTTCGTAAAATGCAAGTAAAGGATATGGAGTTTTTCTATTCAATAGACGTTGATAATATTGGTAGGCTTCGAAATGTGGTATGGGTGCATTCGCACTGTAAGCCAACGTATGAGCAATTCCATGATGCGATATGCTTTGATACGACGTACCTTGTGAATAGATATAATATGCCATGTGCTACATTTGTTGGCATCAATCACCCTAGGCAGTCCATTTTACTGGGATGTGCTCTCATGTCTCATGAAGATATCGATAGATATAAATTGGTTTTTAGAACTTGGCTTGAGGCCATGGGAAATATTAATCCAGATGCGATCATAGCTGATCAGTGTCAGAGCATTAAGGTATCCCTTTCTGAAGTGATACCAAATACAATACATAGGTATTGTATTTGGCATATATTTTCAAAGTTGCCTCTTTACTTAAGTGGTGTTCGTCCTTCTAAAATTGCACGTGGAGAATTCAAATCCATGGTCCTTGATAGCATTACTGTTGAAGTTTTTGAGACAAAATGGGCAGAATATATTGCAAGGTATAATATGCATACAAGAAATTGGTTCAACAAGCTTTACTCTGAAAAGGAAAAATGGGTTCCTGGGTACCTTGATGTGTATTTTTGGTTTGGTATGCTATCTACGCAAAGAAGTGAGGGGAAGCATGCGTTCTTTGATGGATATATTACCCGTCAAAGCACTCTTAGAATGTTTGTTCACCAGTATGAGTTAGCTATAAGAGCTAAGCATGAGAAAGAGTTGGACGCGGAATGCAGGTCAAAGGGCTTTCAAATTGTGTGTGAGTCAATGTTCAAGTGGGAGGAGCAGGCAATTCAGTGTTATACGCGTACAATGTATGAATTATTCAAGACACAGCTACGGAAATTGTATCATTGTGAAGTCAGCAGCCCCGACGATCATCAAGTTGTCCCTGGTGTTGAGAAATTCATCGTTAGTGATTATTCAGTTTAAAAAAAATGGAAATCCAGTTGACTACACTGTTGAATATATACCTATCGGCGATTATTTTAGTCGCAGCTGCAAATGGTTCGAGTCTAGGGGGATACTTTGTTTCCATATACTCAAGATCTTGTCGCACAAGAAGATTGATAAAGTTGATGAAAGGTATATACTGACCAGGTGGAGAAGCGATGTTATTAGTCCACACTTGAATCAGTTCCATAAAGTTGGTTACCCAAGCATGACTCCTGAGTACAAGACATACAGGAGCATGTTGAAGTATTTTGACATGGCTTGTGATATAGCACTGGGCACTAGCGTGAAGGTTCAATATGTTAAGCATAATTTGAATAAGATGGTGCATGATCTTCAAAACTGGGACGACGAAATAGTCGTGCCAAACCACGACCAGGATGACTCAGATAAAACTGAAGGCACACTCTACGAGATCCCCAGTACACTAATTCACGTGGCAGGACGCGTTTGAATTGATATAGAGAAAGAATTGAATACTACGTTACAAGTTCACAACCACGTGGTGTGTTTGGAGCTAGTAATGGCGCAAGAAATGGTGTTAGAGGGGGTGGCAGGATTGGTGGCAATCGTGGTGGTAGAGGTGCCGGTAGAAGCGGTGGACGCAGGGGTATGGGTAATGCGCAAGGAAGAGGTACAAACATTGAGAATGATGGTTCCCTAGGCGTGAATGGGGTATAATTTTGCGGCTAGATTTGATTTATTACTTAAACATATTATATTTTGCTATAGTGTTTGTTTGATTTTAATTGAAGCAAATTGTCTCACGACCCAAATCCTAACCCAGGTCGCGATGGCACCCAACACCGTGGTCAGACAAGCCAACACTAATTATCTAGTGAATTTAGTTTGTTTTTGCTGAATCTTTCCCATATTTCAAATAACTTAGCCACTAGGCATGGAATATAACATCATAGTAAAGCAATTAGATTACTAAGACCCAAAAGTCAACTTTAATTAATTACATTTCCAATGGAATAGTCTACTAACGTGTGTGCCAGGAACTAGTGTCACAAGTCTACATGCATCTAGTAGAGTAAAATCAAAAGAAATAAAGGACTATCTGACTGTCTGAGAAGATATAGACAAAAATAGCAAAAGAAAGACTCCAGAGTGCTGCTGAAGGTCATAAGGAGAAGCAGCTCACCGTGAAGCCTCAACCAAGTGCAATCAAGGACGAGCACCGGACTGATACCCAAATACACCTGCCTCAGAACATGTCCAATTAAGTACAAAGCATAGCATGAGTACATAAACAATATGTACCCAGTAAGTATCTAGTCTAATCTCGAAGAAGTAGTGACGAGAGGTCGACTTGACACTTACTAGGCCCAAAATAATATGTTTTAAATGTAAGGCTAAGCAAGTGTGGCAATATGACTAAGTAGCAAAGACAGGAACGTCAAATTACTTACAAGTACCGTTATGTGTCAAATTTCCCTACCGTACAGATTACTAAATTCACTTTTCAGGATATTTAATAGTTGAATAACCACAGAAATGCCAAACATTTAGCAAACACATAATTTACCGTGAACGTACGGCCGATCCAACGAAATAATAAATGTGCATTGCCAAAGGGTCGAACGGCTCGAACCATAGATGCGTTTATTACCCCCTCGCGAATCATACATGCGACGCGGTCAACATAAATAATAGAGTTACCCCGCTCGCGAATCATGCATGTGACGCAGGTACTCCTATATATACACGCATTCAACAGTAAATCAAGGATTTATTAGGAAACATTCTTACAAGGGAGAACCAATAATTTAAATGGCGAAATGTAACCTTTTAGATGCTCACTTAATAGTTCGACGATGTTAGGCAATCTAAATTTATCATTAAGATTACAAATACGGCACATAAAGCATGCTTGTGGATCCTAAACTCCCCTGGCAT
Source organism: Nicotiana undulata (assembly GCA_005239495.1). Taxonomy (NCBI): domain Eukaryota; kingdom Viridiplantae; phylum Streptophyta; class Magnoliopsida; order Solanales; family Solanaceae; genus Nicotiana; species Nicotiana undulata. Next base: position 6,130 of record ML249754.1, read on the forward strand.
AACATAATAGTAGCTACGCACAGACTCTCGTCACTTCGTGCGTGCGTAGCCCCCACAAATAGTAGCATATAATTCGTTATTCCACCTACGGGGACAATTCCCTCTTACAAGGTTAGAAAGGAAACTCACCTCGTTTCAAGCCTACTTCCCGAGTCAAGAATGCGCCCAAATCTCCGAATTCATCATCCGAGAACTCGAAACTAGCCAAACAATATATAAATAAATCAATCTATGCTCAAAAGTCCACAATTTTCCGATTTAAATGGTTATCTGAACCTAGTTTGCAAAAATCCTAAAATGTACCCCCGGGCCCACATGTTCGAATTCCGAAAATTTTCAAGGGAAATAGTTACCTGTAACCTAAGGATCAATATTATATAGTTTTTGCATGATTTCATAACAAATTTCTTGATAATTACTCATTTTTATCAAAACCCTAGGTTTTACTCTAAACCCATGATTTCTACCAATTTGTGTGTGCTAATCTACCTAAAACTCAAGTATTAAACTCACTTTTATGTAGAAATTACTTACCTCATAATTGCTAAGTCGAATCTCTCCTTTGAAAGCTCCCCAAGTCGTCCAAGATGAAAGAAAATGGCCTAAAAATGTCTAAGTCCCGCATTTAAAACAACCTCACAGCCTTCAGGACTTTCGCACCTGCGGCTCGAGGACCGCACATGCGGTCTCGCATCTGCGAGCCAATGCTCGCACCTACGGAAATGGAGAAGAAGGGCAGGCATCGCACTTGCGGAACAGAGTCCGCACTTGCGGCTCCGCTTCTGTGGGAAAAGGCTCGCACCTGCGGAAATTGGGCAGCCCCTCTAAGGCCGCACCTGCGAGGCTTCTGTCAAGACCCAAAATCCATAAGGTCGTGATGGCGCCGGACACCATTGTCAGGCAAGACAATCATTAATAGTTAAGTTAAATTACTGTTTTAATATTTGGAAATCGTTACATAATAACAACCGAACAAAAATCCGCTAAGTAAATTTGATAGATTAAAATCCATTTCGTAATAAAAATGCTTCCCAACCATATCACAGAACCCGGTGTCACAAGTACATGAGCGAACTTCTAAGGATTTGTACAAATACTACCATGCCTGTCCGAAATACAAGTTGGAAAAGGACTTAAAAAATGAAAAATACAATACATAGAGGAAGACTCTGCCGGCTGCGGGTCGTCTCCGGGTGATGCAGCTCGTCTAAGTCTCCAAGTCAACCACAATGTTGTGAGGGTACCTGTGCAATAAAAATGCACATCAAGTGTAGCATGAGTACGAAAACAACGTGTATTCAGTAAGTATCCCGCCTAACCTCAGAGAGGTAGTGACGAGAGGTCGAATTAGACACTTGCTAGAAGTCAATTTATTAAGAATAAAGGGAGACACTAAGCATGAATATCACAGAAGGTTTAAAGGGAAATGATAGGAAACAACAACTACATCTCACATTTCTTTTCCAACTTTAAAACCTCCGTCATTTCAGTTGCAAATCTCATAAAATCCAGGCCAGTAAGCAGTTCAAAGATCACAAGAAGTACGCAGTAAATATCATGCGCAAACAATGACGAGGGTCGAACGATGCGGACCAACAATAATAAGTGTTCACTGCCGAGAGTCGAACGACTCGAACCATAGATGCATCTAGCCGCCCCGCTCGCGAATCAATCATGCGAAGCGGTTATACATAATTACAGGGTTATCCTGCTCACGAATCACACATCTGACTCAGGCACCCATAGATACACATATTCACACAATAAGTCCACATTTTTATCAAGAAAGCAGTTACCCGGGAAAGTGGTAAAATTTTCCTTAAAGGAACACGAAATATAACATTTAAATCTTTGTTTTGAAACTCATTTGCCAAGATTAATAATATTCAATAATATAACTTTATCAGGAACACAATCAACAACGGAAGAATCAATTCTCTTTCTAAATGATTAAGAAAGGTACACCCTAGACTTCTTAGGAAATAAATTACCAATTCAATAGCATTATCAGTCTAATATTATTGGCAGGATCACATGTACAACACGTAAGGCATGCTAGTGGGTCCTAGACTACCCGGACATGGCACAACAGTAGCTACGCATGGACTCCTGTCACCTCATGCATACGTAGCCCCCGCAAATAATAACATATATTCATTTAGTTCACCTATGGGGACAATTCCCCCTCACAAAGTTAGAAAGGAGACTTACCTCGCTCCGGAATTCTATAACCGGATTCCAAGTCCTTTCGATGACTCCAATCGATGCACAACGTCCCAAAACTAGCCAAAACGTCAAACCAATGAAAATATACTCTAATATTTGTTAACAATTCAAATTACATAAATTCCCAACTCCACTCAGAGAATTGACCAAAATGCCCTCGAGCCCGCGTGCCTGGATCCCGAAATTTTCCAAAGATAACCTCTACCCATAGTCTTACTAACTCAAACATACAATTTACTCTAATTTTTATGCTCAAATTCGTGGCAAAAATCCAAAATACCGAATTCTAGGTTTTCTTCAAAATTCCATATTTTCCACAAATTCCCATACTCAAAATCCGTACCTAGACCATGCATTTAATGTAAAAATGAGTTGGAATAACTTACTTTGTGATCCTTGACGAAAATCCCTCCTTGAAGCTCTCCACAATCTCCCATACCAAATGAAAATAGGAGAAGAAATGACAAAATTCCCGTTTTTAAAACAGTCTGCCCAGGCTCATTTCCGCACCTGCGGTCCCCATCTCGCACCTGCGCTTCCGCAGGTGCGCCCAAACTCCCGCACCTGCGGCTTCCTCAGATCCAGCCAAAACTCGCACCTGCAGCGTCAAAGCCGCACCTACGGTCAAAGCCGCACCTGCGGCCAAAGCCTCGCAGGTGCGGTCACACCAGATGACAACAACTTCAGCCCTTCTTCAAACTCTAAATTTGATCCGTTAACCACCCGGAATCCACCCGAGGCCCCCGGGACCCCGTCCAATTACACCAACCTGTTCCAAAACATAGTGTATACTTGCTCGAGGCCTCAAATCACATCAAACAACATCGAAATAACGAATCACTCTCCAATCCAATCTTTAAGAACTTAGGAAGTTCAAACTTCTACATCCGACGCCGAAACATATCAAATCACATCCGATTGACCCCAAATTTTGCACACAAGTCATATTCGACATTACGGACCTGTTCCAACTTTCAAAATCGCATTCCGACCCCGATATCAAAATTTTCACTTCCGGTCGGATTTCTCAAAAACCTTCAAATTTCTATCTTTAGCCAAATGACTTCAAAATAACCTACAGACATCTGAATTCACTTCTGATCGCGCTCGCAACTCCAGATTCATCATACGAAGCTATTCCTAGGATCGTAATCTCAAACAGACATCTATAACACTGGAATACCTTCCAACTCAAAATTTTGAAATTCTTCTAAAATGCTGACTTCCACAATATACGCTGAAACGCTCCCGGTTTATCTAAAGCTCGATCTGGACATACGCCCAAGTCCGAAATCATCATACGAACCTGCAGGAACTTTCAAATCCTGATTCGGAGGTCGTTTACTCATAATTCCAATCTTTGTTGATTCTTCCAACTTAAGGCTTCCGAAATGAGAATTTTCTTTCCAATTTGACTCCGAACTTCCCGAAATTCAACTCCGACCATGCCTACGGGTCATCCGAAACTCGTTCCGAACATACGCCCAAGTACGAAATCATCATACGAACCTAATGGAACTATCAAATCTCGATTCCGGGGTTGTTTACTAAAAATGTTGATCGGAGTCAAACTGGGCCTTTAAGGCCAACCTTAAGGAACTAAGTGTTCCTATACCACCCCAAACTCCTCCAAATACCGAACTAATCATCCCCGCAAGTTATAAATCAATAAAATAAAATACGGGAATCCTCATTTAGGGGCACGGGGTCCTAGAACACAAAACGACCGGTCGGGTCGTTACAAATTGACGCTACACAATCGCAATCAAGCTTGTTTTATCTCAATGCTGAACCAGACTTGAAACTATAATATTGATGAAATTTAGAGTTTTCAGTAGGCCTAATTGCATTCTTTTTTATTTTGCAATTTTGCTTGTTTTGTATAAACTTTGGTGTTATGAAACTTAAACATATCATTTTTTTTTTCTTATAGTGTTTGCTTGATTTTAATGGCATATTATCTACTAATATTTGTAATATTATTCTAAAAAAGAGAGGTATTTGTAATATTGAATACAATCACTAATAAATTATTCTTTTTCTTTTTGCATAACTCACTAATAAAGGCATTTCTAATTTTTTTTTTTTGTTCTGGGTCCTAATACATCCGAAAGAAGATGAGGATGTGTAATTTTCAACCCTCTTCCCATTAGTTTTGGTTTTAGAGGTTTTTTACATATACTAAATGTATAAAATAATTTTCATAAACATTAAAAAAAACTATATATAACAAGAAAAATTCACAGACAATAATTCTACTCTCCTTAAAATAATAAGTATAACAATAATACAAGGAAAAATAACAGATAATATTATAAGATAATCATATTAATCCAAAATATTTTAATGACAAGGGTAGAACACAGTTAGTACATGAAAAACCTAAGCATTAGATGTTCCTATCCTAGCACTTCAACAACGAATATCACAACACTTGATGTAGCCTCTACAAGTTCAAAAAGAAGAACACCCCCTTTCTTCAGATTGTTGTAAACAACAAATTGTTCCCACCCCTTAATGAGTCTTCTTCGAACAACACTTGTTAGAGTCACATTCCACTCCTTCCCTTTACATCGTCGTACTGTCTTAACCGTACTAGGAGGAAGATATTGACAGATAGTCTTTGAAAGGAACTACAGAAACGTAATAGAAAGATAGGGAAAAAATCATATCATGTTAATTAAAAACAAGACAAAAAATTAAATTTACCATATGATCGCGCTTGAGGTACGATCTGGGCACGTTCATCCTAAACCATGGATAGAATTCCTCTTCAATCCATCCGTTAGCATTCATATTCAAGGTATTTTCTATGTTTGTAGAGTAAGGAATGTAGGTTAAATTATGTCTAGAACGATATGCCTCCCTCCAAACGTTTCCCCTCCCTCCAGAAACGGTTAAATTATAGTTACATCATAAATATTTTTTATGATCAATTTTTATAGAGAAAATTCAATTTGCCTCCCTCCAGAAGCGTTTCTCCTCCCTCCCAACGTTTCCCCTCCCTCCAAACGTTTCAAACGATTAGTTTCATATATGATTCATTTACTTGGAAGGTTAATATAACTTATAATTCAAATATATAATAAGTGTTTACATGAGGGGTAAAAAATGTCATGTAATATGATTTTAGTATTATATGATGATTATAATTAAGATTTTAGTATAAAAATGTCATGTAATGGACTAGTGGAACCATAGTAAACNATAAAACGCAACAACGTAATTAACTAGTGAATATCTATTTATTATTTATATTTCATAATTAAATTTCTAATTATATCCCAAAATATAACGATTGGTGTCAATTGACTAGTGCAACCATAGTAAACGTAATTATATGGTCGCTATCAATATATACTTATTATATATATATATAGACGTTCATTGTAACTATATATAAAGCGCAACAATGTAATTAACTAGTGTCAATATCTACTTATTATTTATATTTCATAATTAAATTGCTAATTATATCCCAAAATATAACGATTGGTGTCAANTTGCAATTTTGCTTGTTTTGTATAAACTTTGGTGTTATGAAACTTAAACATATCATTTTTTTTTTCTTATAGTGTTTGCTTGATTTTAATGGCATATTATCTACTAATATTTGTAATATTATTCTAAAAAAGAGAGGTATTTGTAATATTGAATACAATCACTAATAAATTATTCTTTTTCTTTTTGCATAACTCACTAATAAAGGCATTTCTAATTTTTTTTTTTTGTTCTGGGTCCTAATACATCCGAAAGAAGATGAGGATGTGTAATTTTCAACCCTCTTCCCATTAGTTTTGGTTTTAGAGGTTTTTTACATATACTAAATGTATAAAATAATTTTCATAAACATTAAAAAAAACTATATATAACAAGAAAAATTCACAGACAATAATTCTACTCTCCTTAAAATAATAAGTATAACAATAATACAAGGAAAAATAACAGATAATATTATAAGATAATCATATTAATCCAAAATATTTTAATGACAAGGGTAGAACACAGTTAGTACATGAAAAACCTAAGCATTAGATGTTCCTATCCTAGCACTTCAACAACGAATATCACAACACTTGATGTAGCCTCTACAAGTTCAAAAAGAAGAACACCCCCTTTCTTCAGATTGTTGTAAACAACAAATTGTTCCCACCCCTTAATGAGTCTTCTTCGAACAACACTTGTTAGAGTCACATTCCACTCCTTCCCTTTACATCGTCGTACTGTCTTAACCGTACTAGGAGGAAGATATTGACAGATAGTCTTTGAAAGGAACTACAGAAACGTAATAGAAAGATAGGGAAAAAATCATATCATGTTAATTAAAAACAAGACAAAAAATTAAATTTACCATATGATCGCGCTTGAGGTACGATCTGGGCACGTTCATCCTAAACCATGGATAGAATTCCTCTTCAATCCATCCGTTAGCATTCATATTCAAGGTATTTTCTATGTTTGTAGAGTAAGGAATGTAGGTTAAATTATGTCTAGAACGATATGCCTCCCTCCAAACGTTTCCCCTCCCTCCAGAAACGGTTAAATTATAGTTACATCATAAATATTTTTTATGATCAATTTTTATAGAGAAAATTCAATTTGCCTCCCTCCAGAAGCGTTTCTCCTCCCTCCCAACGTTTCCCCTCCCTCCAAACGTTTCAAACGATTAGTTTCATATATGATTCATTTACTTGGAAGGTTAATATAACTTATAATTCAAATATATAATAAGTGTTTACATGAGGGGTAAAAAATGTCATGTAATATGATTTTAGTATTATATGATGATTATAATTAAGATTTTAGTATAAAAATGTCATGTAATGGACTAGTGGAACCATAGTAAACGTAATTTATGGTCGCTATATATAAAGCGCAAAATATTATTTATATTTCATCAATATTATAAAGCGCAAAATCTACTTATTATTTATGTTTCATAATTACATTGCTAATTATATCTCAAAATATAACGATTGGTGTCGATTGACTAGTGGAACCATAGTAAACGTAATTTATGGTCGCTATCAATATACGCATGACCTTAATGAATGAAAATGATATGTTGGCTACTATACACATATATATAGATGTTCAATGTAACTATATATAAAGCGCAACAACGTAATTAACTATTGTCAATATCTACTTATTATGAAATATTTCATAATTAAATTGCTAATTATATCCCAAAATATAACGATTGGTGTCAAATGACTAGTGGAACCATAGTAAACGTAATTATATGATCGCTATCAATATCTACTTATATATATATATATATATATATATATATATATATAGAGAGAGAGAGAGAGAGAGAGAGAGAGAGACGTTCAATGTAACTATATATAAAACGCAACAACGTAATTAACTAGTGAATATCTATTTATTATTTATATTTCATAATTAAATTTCTAATTATATCCCAAAATATAACGATTGGTGTCAATTGACTAGTGCAACCATAGTAAACGTAATTATATGGTCGCTATCAATATATACTTATTATATATATATATAGACGTTCATTGTAACTATATATAAAGCGCAACAATGTAATTAACTAGTGTCAATATCTACTTATTATTTATATTTCATAATTAAATTGCTAATTATATCCCAAAATATAACGATTGGTGTCAATTGACTAGTGGAACCATAGTAAACATAATTATATGGTCGCTATCAATATCTATTTATTATATATGTATAGGCATTCATAAATGCATTTTTGGATGAAACAGGAGAAAATGTGTCTTTATAATCAATACCTTCTTTCTGAGTGTAACCCTTAGCAACCAATCTTGCTTTATAACGGTCTATGTTTCCCTTGAAGTCTCTTTTAGTTTTAAACACCCATTTGCAACCAATAGGCCTAAAGCCTACAGGCAATTCAACTAACTCCCACACTCTATTATGTTCCATAGAGCGCATTTCATCTTTCATTGCCTCATGTCATTTATCAACATATGGAGAATAAATATCTTGGGCATATGATAAAGGATCAGTCAACTCTCCAGTATCACTAAGATTTTCAGTCACATGCACGATAAAACCATCAAAGATGGCAGACCTTCTTTCTCTTTGTGACCTGAAGAGTGGTTCATTGTGTACATTTTGTTCAAGAACTATGGGTTCTGCGTTGTTGTTCCCTTGATTCTCCCCATCATGAATAGGTTGGTTTACCACCTTTTCATGTATAACAGGTACATGGACAATTCCTTCTCTTTCAGTACAATTTTCTTACCACATGAACAATCCCAAACATCATGCTCAAGAAATTTTGCATTAATAAACTCAACGATTCTAGAGCCACGCCCAGGAAAGAAAAACCTAAAACCTTTAGAGTGATCAAGATAGCCTATAAAGAAACAACTGGTAGTTTTAGGATCAGTTTTCTTTTCTGTGGGTGAATAAATACGAACTTCAGCTGAACATCCCCAAATATGAAAATGATTCAAGCTAGGTTTTCGGGTTGCCATAGTTCAAAGGGAGTTTTCAAGACAGATTTTGTAGGACTCTATTCAGGATATAGCTAGTTGTTTTTAAGGCTCACCCCAAAGATACTCAGGTAACCTATTCCTTGACATCATACTTCTCACCATTTTCATGACAGTACGATTCATTCTTTCAGCCACACCATTCTCCTCAGGAGTCCCTGGCATGGTATATTGTGCTACTATCCCACATTCTTGCAAAAGACCCCATACATTGACCAGACTCATCATATTTTCCATAGTACTCACCATCACGGTCAGACCTCACTATCTTAATGGACTTCCCAAGCTGTTTTTCAACTCCAGTCTTGTAAATTTTAGACTTATCAAGTGCTTCAAATTTTTATTTTAAAAGATATATATATAACAGTATCTTGAAAAGTCATCAATAAAAGTAATAAAATACTTATGATTGGTGAAAGGAGGTACATAAGGTCCACTAATATCAGTATGAATAATTTCTAAGAGTTCAGAGCTTCTAGTGGAACCCTTTCTCTTAACCTTGGTCATTTTACCCTTAACACAATCCACACAAGTTTCAAAATCTTTTGGATCTAGAATAGGCAAAAATATTTTCCTTTACCAATCGTTCAATTCTTTCTTTAGAAATATGACCAAGACGCCTGTGCCATAACAAGTAAGATGTTTTACTCATAGCAGACCTTTTGTGGGCAATATTTTCAACATGCATTGCAGAAAAAGTTTCATTCAAAATATTAAAGCGATATAGACCATCACTTAAAAAGGCATCAACAACAATATGTGAATCATAGGAAATTTTAATAATACCATTATTTTGTTGAAATGAATAACCAGCTTTGTTCAAAAGTGAAACTGAAACTAATTTCCATTTCATCGACGGTACAAAAACAATATTTTCTAAACGAATACTAGAATTATTTTTAAAAGATAAAATAGTTGTCCCTATAAACTCTACTTTTGCTTTGAGTCCATTTCCCACAACAACATTGGCTTCATCCTCTTTTGGTTCCATCTGCATACTAGATCCTGCAAGTCATTGGTTACATGAACAGTTGCACCACTATCCAACCACCAAGAATTTAAAGGAACATGAACAAGACTAGTTTCAAAGCAGACAAAAGCCAAAAGATTACCTGATTTCTTTTTCAGAGGACAACCAGATTTCTTATGACCTACTTGTTTGCAATCCCAACACTTGATTTCTTTCTTAATTACAGCTTGAGGACCAAGAGGATTATGAGACTAACCTTGGTTAACACCAGGCCTATTAGTATGACCACTATTACCACCTGGACGATGAGACTGTCCATGTTTCTTTTTATGGAATTTGGGTCCATATTTTCTTTTATAAGAGGGATAATCTTCTGGACGAACTAACAAAGTTCACTACACCCTCAACTTTTTCCTTTTGGATCCTCCCTTCCTCTAACACACAAACAGTAATAAGCTCATCAACACTCCACTTATCGTTTTGTGCATTATATGTTGTCTTGAGCTGGTTAAATTGCTCAGGAAGGGACCTTAGGGATTGGTGAACAAGAAAATCATCGGTAATGATTACACCTAAATTATTCAGTTTGGTTGCATGTTAACCAATTTCATAATGTGATCGCAGACACTACCTACAAGGTCATACTTTATGGTAGACAGGGAATCAATTAGGCTACCTATCTCAGCTTTATCAGATTCTAGGAATTTCTGTCAAATGGCACTCAAGAAATCTTTGGCATTCCCATTATCCTTAATTGCACCTTTTATGTGATCAGAAATGGATCTCTTCATGATCATAAGACTCAATTTGTTAGCCTTCATCCACTTTTCATACTTAGCCTTTTCATCAGTAGTGCTAGTAGTTGTAGGTTCAGTAGGTTTCTGTTCAGTCAATGCAAAGTCCAGGTCCATCAGGCCTAATACTATTTTGACATCCTGTTTCCACTTCTTGTAGTTGCTACTAGTCAGAGTTCCAATGAAATTCAACTGAGTAGCCATGTTGTTAACAGTTGTATAAGAAAACAACACAAAATAAGATAAAATTATGGGCAGGAATATATAAATCAAAAGAGTCAAAGACATCCATTACACCCCTCATTTGGGTAGAAGATGCAACTGTCTCCCCTTTTTAAAAAATAAAATAAAGGAGTCCAAGGCATTCATTGCACCCTCACCTTTAGGCAAGAGATACAAAGCCTCCTCCTTATTATCCAAAAGTACAAGTGTCACGACCCAAATTCCCACCCTTTGGGTTGTGACTGCGCCTAACGTTGAACCCGCTAGGCCAGCCAACATATAACTTGCAATAGTGATTTAAAATCATTTAATACTGAACGAAACGATGGTTCATCACTTTCAACAAATTCCAAACAAAATCCTGTAAGCAATGCTTAATAAAAATAACGAAACTTTAAAAAAAAATGCGAAGAATAAAGACATGATAAACTTAAATAACGTAAAACTTCCCATACTAGTAACTCTTAAACTTTACTGGGCCTTCCAAATCCCTTCAATTGTTTCACAGCAGAGAAA
>ML249755.1:1538-32436 GCA_005239495.1 Nicotiana undulata
TATGAATAATGAAGAGAAAGATGACCTAATTTATATATATATCAAGTTTGGAAAAGTCAAAGAGGTGCTAGCTTGGCACCCTAGGATTGGTCCATCTTCCGACGCTTATATCTTTTTATCCTGATGTCGTATGAACGAACGGTTAAGAGTGTTGTAAACTACATTACAAGACAGTCAATTTGGTATATAATATGTCCCAATAAGACTTTATATAATACATGAAATGTATTTCTCAAAAAGCTCTAGTGATCCACCTACTTGTCACTTATGATGTCTGCGCAGTCTCGCGAAATTGAAAATATCTCTATACTCCTATGTTGTATCGATGAACGGTTTAATGCGTTGGAAACTAGCCTCATAGATCTTCAGTTTGGTAGGTAGATCATCCCCTAATTCCAAGTATATCAGGAGAAAATCTTAGTTACATTTGACCTAATGTTAAGCACATTATGAGTGTAACTTGTGAAGACCTTTGCCAACTTTTGTTCCACCACTTGCTTGACTTCAAAACGTAGAACACAACTATCATACGATAAAAATTAAATCATAGCATAACCTCCTTATCATGTAATGAGCCCTAGTCTCACCCTAAAGTACATGTTATAAAATTCCAAACTCGTCGACTTTCGATGAAACTTATTTTCTTCAATTGGTTTAGCTTCTAAGCTTTCCAACCCTCTTGGTACTCGTTATTCATGATCTTAAATATTTGTAACATCCAACGTAACATGATTAACTTACTTTATATTCCATCAAATAGAATCTTATTTCTGAGCTTACATCAATTGACTTACGATGTACTCTCACGTACGAAAACATGGGGTGTAATAGAACGCTGCCCCAACATCTGCTTTGGAATACCATGATGCGGACAGATAACCAATATCCCTTTAAATCGTTCCCATGTTTCTTGCAATGTTTTCGTTGGCTTCTGTCTAAAGCTCAAAATTTCATCAATTTTTTGAGTAGTCTTGTTGGGTGGATGGAATTTGTTCACGAACTGCTTAACTAACTCCCCCCATGTGGAAATGGAATTGATGGGGAGCGAGTTTAGCCAAGTCTGGGCTGCTCCGGTCACTGAGAATGGAAACAACAACTGTTTTATTGCTTCCTGAGTGACGTTTGGCTGCCTCTGGGTTTTGCAAATCGATAGGAAATTATTCAAATGTTGTTGGGGATCCTCAATGTATGACCCCGAAAATAGTCCCTTGTTCTGCAGCAAGTGCAATATATTGTTGGTGATCTGAAAAGACTCAGCCTATATCTGAGGGACTACAATCGCAGTGGCCAAATTCTCCGCCGTGGGTTGTGCCCAGTCATATAAAGGCGCCTCAGGCACAAGAGGCGCCACACCTTGTGCAGCTGGGTCTACCACGTCTTCCCCATTGTTGTTCCTGTTGTTTAGATCTGCCATGCCTGATTCGATTTGTTCAATTGGTTGTTGTTGTTTGCTTTTTCGGTTGGCCCGGTTCATGGCCTTGAAAACTTTTTCGGTGTCTGATAAGGCTTCAAATACTTCACCAGTTCTCGATGAGTTTCTAGGCATGCACCTGTACAACCAAGTTAACAAACGTTAAAATTCCAATGTATAGATTGAAAGTGAAGAAAATTGACTACACTTAAGAATTTTGTATTTCTTCCATCTGTAATTGATAACACCATTAAATCCCCTTCAACGACGCCAAAATTTGATCACGCCCAACTATGTCTTATAAAAAGACTCTGCGGACGTTGCAAATATAATCCGAGTACTTTGCCCAGAGTCGAATCCCACAGGGAATTAACCTATCAATTATCGTTGTTAGACTCACTCGATTCTTCGTAATCAACTTCCCAAAGATTATGAATAACAATTGTTGGTGTTTTTACGAACTAAGACTGAATGAAAGTAGTTAAACTAGAAGATAACTATTGCTAAGTTGTTAACAAATGCGAGAAGGATCTAAGGTTATGGTTCCCCTTGCTGATGGAATCACTTCTTGTATATTTCTTATAGTTTAGACTAACCGTCTCTATCAATCATGAGCACTATTGTTACCGCAAATCTCTCCCGAGTAATTGCGACAATTTACTAACCGCGCTCTCCCGAGTTACACTAGCTAGCTTTTATTATAGCTCACTTTAGATTGCACCCAAGGTATCGTTATCCCTAATCCAACCTTTAAACCCTCGATTATGGATCCCTTCTATACTTTGGGAGTGGTGTTGTTCAACAGCTACCTAAATATGCACTCTCTCCCGAGTAGATACACACTAAATAAGCACAGCTAATTGAGGGCCCTTCAATCAACTACAATATGAACTTAGTTGAACAAATAGAGGTTAAAACCAAGCAAACTATATTAATATAACAATATGTTCATCCTCAACAGGGTTCACCAAAACCTTAGACTAAATAAGTTCGCTACTCATAATTCTACTGACAATAATCATAAAATAATTCATCAACAATGACAAAAATACAAGGAAGATAGATGAGATTTGATGCCCAATTTCTCTCCTTGCCTCTTGCCTTTGCTTTTCTTGAAAAAGACTCTAAACCTTGATAATACTCTCTTTTGGGCGAGTTGAAACTTATATAGCTTAAGTGGAATTGTCCCAATCTTTCCAATTTTACCCCTGAAAATACTCGTGCGAACTGGACTAGCGCGCCCGCGCTAGTCGGCACGCTACTAGGCACGCTAATGACCAAACATTCTGCCTGGGATCATTGGGCTAGCGCGGTCGCTCTAGTGAGCGTGCTAAGAGCGCGCTAATGGCATTTCATTCTGTCCCTGGCATCTGGACTAGCGCGGCCACGCTATGGCTGCGCTAGTGGACTCGTAATCTGCCACAACCATTTTCCTCCTTCTTTTCACAAGCTAAAAACTTCAAGGGGCCTTTCTCCTTCAATTTTGCTCCAAACACCATCCTAGGTCCTCATAAGCTCACTTTGCTCCTGCGAAGCATAAAATCAACAATTAGAGCCATTTTAACATCATTAAACATTCCTAAGATAGTGAAGCATCATTAAGTTGGAGTATAAATCTACACTAACTATGTGAATATAGCCTATTATCAGAGTACCAATCTAGACCATTCTAGAAACCTTACTCCAACATCAAATGTACATGCATCATGATTAAACCTATTACAGGTTACGACATTATTAACATAATAGCCCTCTAAGATAAGCCTTGCCCAACCTCTGATGGGATTTCCAGAATCCCAATGGACATTACCATGTTATGTGCATTACTTGGAGAAAGTGTGCTAATATATTGATCATTATTGTGTAAATAACCGGATCTGAAGGGGGAAATGGATAACTTTATTTGATTGTAAAAAGTGAGGCACGAAGTCCCCATGTTCGGCATGGTCCAAAACGTCCCACCCCTGCTGCTTGATTGGTGGAAAAGTCTCGCGCCTTGCGACAAAAATCATGTGAGAAGGGTCCTTGTTAATTTTCCGTCTTTGCTGTCCAATCAAATAGCACATTAATCGAGGCCTCTACCATGTTTTGGGACGAGAAAAGGTCCTTCTTCTATTTTTGTGACATAGAAATGACTCCTCTCCTAGAAGAAATAGGAGGCTTCGCTAAGCTACCATGGGATAGTCCAGGGCTATTGGTGCCAGAAAATCGCACCCCTCGAGGTTTTCTAAAAGTGTCGGGTTTCAAGAAAAATGATGAGTTGCTTCGTTTGAAGAAGTTTTACATCCCATTCGAATTCCTTTATGATCTTTATGGGCACAATAAGTCATATCACCTTCATCATGATGAACCCGCCATTACTTCCTTGGGTTGGACGCACCATTCGAGTTTATGTGTTCATCGTCTGCTTCTTGGGGTTGTTGATATTTCCAATAAAAGGGGGAAGGATCCATACTTGTCTAGCCATGGTCGCCAGGACTCTGATGGAAGGCATCAAGGGACAAACCTATACTATCATCCCCATGATCATTGCTGAAATGTACCGTGCTCTGGATCGGTGCAAACAAGGGTTCGGGCACTTCGAAGGTTGTAATTTGTTACTGCAAGTCTGGTTGTTAGAACATTTTCAGAGGGGAGAATATCATCAAGAGCTTTTTCTTCGACCGTTAAATGACTACATTGTTTACCATCAACCTGGAAATGCTGTAAGTTGGGTACATTTCTTCAGCAATCTAACAGACGAGAAGGTACATTGGATGTTTGAATGGTTCCCTAGTAGTGAGTTCATCATCAGGTCAAGAGAGACTACTCATCTGGTGCTGATCGGGTTGAGAGGTATCTATCATTATGCTCCCATAAGAGTAATGAGACAAGTAGGAAGGAAACATGTTATACCTCGGGTTTCCAACATGGTCCAGTACAAAGCATATTTTAAAGGGGACATCATCCCATTCAAGTTCGAGGAACAACACATGTGGAACCAGAAGGTCATTGTGGAAAAGCCGACCAGGTGTACTTCTACCCATCATGGTTGATAGACAACATAGCAGGAGACGTCAAACCGGGAATTAATCTGAAAAATAGGATCATAGATGACGCTGCCGAAGCACAAGTCAAGTATATGATGTTACGCAAAAAGGTCTTCGAGTCTGAAGCTAGGCATTTGGAACAACACAAAGTGGATATGGAAGCAATCAATGAATGGAGAGAAATTGCTACTAAGTCAACAGAGAGATTGGAATATTTGGAGCAAGGGTTGATGGAGCTTGAGGGAAAGATGAGGAAGAGACTCTCATATTGTTAGAACACGGATGGTAATGAAGGAGGACATCTAGCAAAAGCTTACCTACTGTTGGATATGCACGACCTGGGAAACCTAATTGATGGATCTAAAAGAGCCAAGCATGGGGAAGATTCTTCTGGGGACAAGTAGATTAGGAAACAATTTTCTTTACTGCTTTCTAGGTTCGTTTTAGATTTTTATTGTAATAAGGCAAATTCCATTAGTAACTTTATTATTATTATCGATTTAGTAAGGATTTGATTCATTTTCGCATTAATGAGATGATGCAATTATTGGCATCAATTTTCTCCAAGTTTATGTGTCGCTGAGGCCTACCTTGGGAAAAATAAGGTCTCCCAAATTAGGACTCGAATTTATTACATAATATTGCAAAGCATGTTCAATATTGCAAGCATTCTTTCAATATCCCTTACTGACTTGGTTACCTTTGTTTCTTTCTTTCTTTTGATTATTCCCATTACCCAAGGTTGGTTTGTGCATACGGGCATCATCAATGTATCACACTAGATCCAGAGGTCCTCCACCTCATCCTCCATCAAGTGATCCTAAAGACAAAAGCAAAGGGAAATGAAAGATGGATGATTTAAGCGGTATCAGAAAGGACAATGCAGAAAATGTCAAAACTTCAGATGGTCGGAGCACCCCGGCACAAAATGAACTGGTTTTACGACTAGAACAGAAGATTTTGGAACTACAAGGAGAACTTGAGCAGGTATGGAACTTGGAAAACCTCTCTCTCACTCTAAATGTCCCTGAAATTAACCAACAAAATCCAAACACCTAAAACCAAGCACCACCACAAAATCCTCAAAACCAAAACCCGTTGCCAAACCATCATGCACCACACCAGTACCCTGCACCTCCTCAAAATATTCATTCTCCTCTAGTGCTAACTCCGCAACAACATCATCACCACCCAACTCAATACCCGCAAACTACCTCTTATCATACTCCCCAAAATATACCACAACCCACTCCTGACCTTCAAAACTCAACAAATGATCACCCTTATACCCAGATATCCAGAGTCAACCAAAGCAACCCGATATATGTTGATACCTTACCCTCACACCCTACAACAAACCCTATACATACCCGAGTCGACCGAGAATAACCTGCTCATCAAGAATATGGCGGAAGAACTCAAAAAGCTCATTGGCAGGGTTCAGAGCGTCGAAGGTAATAAGGGTGTTGAAGGTTTGAATTATGAGGATTTGTGCATTGAACCAGATGTGGAACTGCTGGAGGGTTACAAACCTCCCAAGTTCGAAATGTTTGATGGAACTGGTGATCCGCAGGTACATTTAAGGACATATTATGACAAACTTGTAGGAGTGGTCAAAGATGAACGGGTCCATATGAGTTGTTCATGAGATCCTAATAGGAGATGCTTTGTCTTGGTACATCAGTCAGAATCTGAAGAAGTGGGTTAATTGGGTGAGCATGGCGTCAGACTTCATGGATCGATTCAGGTTCAATACGGATAACGCACAAGATGTTTTCTACATTCAGAACCTCAAAAAGAAACCAACAGAAACCTTTCGCGAGTATGCAACTCGATGGAGATCTGAAGCTGAAAAAGTGAGGCCAACACTTGAAGAAGAACAGATGAATAAGTTCTTCGTTAGAGCTCAAGATTCGCAGTACTATGAAAGGTTGATGGATATTGAAAACCATAAATTCTCTGAAATCATCAAGTTGGGAGAAATAATATAAGAGGGAATTAAAAGTGGAATGGTGACAAATTTCGAAGCACTGCAAGCCACAAAGAAAGCTCTGCAATTAGGAGGTATCTCGAATAAGAAAGAGGTAGGAGTTGTGATGGTATCCCAAGGTCCAAAGTCCCCTCTCACATACCAAACACCTCCACCCACATACCAGCCTTCACCCCCAGATACTAACCACCTGCTGCTACCTACCACACCTATAACACCCAACCCGCATAATCACTCACCACCACCCGCCCGCCAAAATTACCAAAGACCAAGACCAAACTTCGACCGCAGACCACCCAAACAATACACTCCAATTGCTGAACCCATAGGCTAATTGTATGAGAGACTAAATGTTGCTGGCTATGTCACTCCTATCCCTGCCTCGCTATGGAAAACTCTTCTCAATGGATTAACCCAAATAAGACATGTGCCTATCACTCAAGCATGAAGGACCATACCATTGATGATTGTCGCACTTTGAAGGATAAGATCCAGACACTAATTGACAACAAGGTCATACAAGCAAAAGAAGTTGCGCCCAATGTTCGCAACAATCCTCTCTCGGGTCACAGAGGTGAGTGAGTGAATGTGATATAGAATGATGAGGAATGGGATCAGGAGGGGTCAATTGGACTCATTCAGGAGGGAGATGATCCTAAAACATCTCCAGTCACCCTCATGCCCATCGTTCAAACCCGAGAATCATTTGAAGTCGAGGTAACCATACCAGCACCGTATTAAGTTGAGGAGACTACACCCTTCACTGTCATGGTAGCACCCACGCCTTCTTATAAGTATAATGACATACCCCGAGATTATGTTGAGGAATCAAGAAGGAAAGGAAAGACTAAAATGGAAGAAACAGGTGCAGCACAAGGCATGACTAGAACTGGCAGTGTTTATACACCTGGGCACTTGGGAGGAACAAGCAAGGAAGATGCATCTAATCCGCTTGTCATTGCAACTGGCACTGACAACCATTGGAGGAAAGTGCAAGCGAGAGAATACTCCATAGTTGATCATTTGAACAAGACTCCCACTCAGATATCCATCTTATCACTGCTGCAAAATTTCAAGACACGCCGGAATGCCCTGATGAAGGTGCTGAGTGAAACTTATGTACCCACCAACATAACTAGTAGGGAAATGGCCAACATGGTCGGACATTTACTGTAAAGCCATAAAATCACTTTTCATGAAGACGATCTTCCACCAGAAGGACTAAGCCTCAACAGGGCACTACACATCACGGTACAATTCGAGGATAAGTTCATTGCCAGGGTCTTGATATAAGGTGGTTCAAGTCTCAATATACGTCCATTGACTACTCTGAAGAGGTTGGGTAAAGGCCTGCACGAGATACGAGCAGGAAGCATGAATGTGAAGGAGTTCGATGGATCTCAGAGGGCCACAATCGGAGAAAAACAACCTCAGCCTACAGATGGGACCAACCTAGTTTGATGTTAAGTTTCAAGTGCTGGATATATCTACTACTTACAATCTATTGTTGGTACGACCCTGGATACATGCTGGTGGGGCAGTGGCTTCTACTCTACATCAGGCCGTGAAGTTTGAATGGAACCATCAGGAGGTGATCATCCTATCAGACAGTTCCAATAATCGAGAACAAGAGGAACTTGGGTGGAGAAACATAACATCGCATCGAGCGCGTCAACGTGATTGAAAAGGACAAATGGTGGAGCAAGAAAATAGAAACCATACTGCTATGGACAGGGTATGAACCTGTCAAGGGTATCTGCAAGAATCTCCAAGAGATCGCCAAACCATTAAGCCAAAGCGTCATGGCACAAATTTCGGGATTGGGTACTAATATACTTGGCAAAAGTACCAAGATTGGTCGCCACCATGGCGCGGTCCTTATTATCCGCTGGAGCAGCCAGTACCACATTTGCACCAGACATTTCATCAAGCTGACGTGATTTAGGGGTCTGAGAAAAATGAAGTCTTAGCCGGTGTGAGGAAGTTATTTCTGGATGAAGAAGACATGGATTTCAATGCAATAGTTAAGGAGGAGGAGGAAGACCTTACTATTCAGATCATGGAGAAAGGAGCCGTTCTCAAGAATTGGACTGCTGCACCATCCCGGGCCAGTCGAGTTCCTGGGTAGCCTGGCAATTAGCATCAATCATTTTTTAAAAGCAATTTTTAGCATCTAAGACACTTTCAGTATTTTGTTTTGAACGTACTTTGTTTTGAAATAATTGCTCGAGTCATCGAGCTATATTTGTTGACATTTTCAAGGTTTTATTAATGCATTGTTATTTTTGGTATTTATTATTACTCTTTACATTTTCTCTCTACAACATTACTATTACTTATCCCGATGAACCCACGACTGTGACATGTAATGAGACAACGCATCATAAGGATAGTGATTCAGAGGATATGGAAGACGATATAATAACTGAGGAAATTGTCAGAGAAGTGGATAACTTTGAAAATGAGCCTAGGTCTAATTTAGACGAGACTGAGACAGTTAACTTAGGGAATTCCTAAACCGTCTACAAAACGCGTATAAGCATTCACCTATCGCCGTCAAAGAAGGAAAAGTATGTCCGATTCCTAAAAGAGTATGAAGATATCTTTGCATGGTCCTATGATGATATGACTGGTTTGATGTCACGACCCAAACCGAAGGGGCCGTGACGGTTGCCCGAGTCCTACCTGTCAAACACCCCTAAGCATGCGTCTAAGCTATAAACCTGATTAACATCTACTGAATTACGAGCATAACATACATGAAGGAAATCTTCCCAAAAGGCATATGTACATATACGTGCGGAATACGTGGGGCGAGATGACGAAGCTACTATAGACAACTACATATCCAAAATAGGAAGCCGGCAAGGCCACATACTATCCAACTATACATGTTGTCTACATACATCTAATAGAAATACAACTATACAAAGACAGGACTGAGCCATGTCATACCCATATCAAGTGGAGCACACCAACTCTCGCTGATCAAGAATCC
Organism: Nicotiana undulata; assembly: GCA_005239495.1. NCBI lineage: Eukaryota > Viridiplantae > Streptophyta > Magnoliopsida > Solanales > Solanaceae > Nicotiana > Nicotiana undulata. Next base: position 10,967 of record ML249755.1, read on the forward strand.
TAGGAAGGGGGACCGTCATCTTGCTTACATGCACCTGCGGGCATGAAACACATGCCCCGTGAAATAGGGCGTCAGTACGAAAAATGTACTGAGTATGTAAGGCATGAAAATCGGTACGTAAAAGACATTGATGAAACATGGAATAAAGAAATGCATCTGTAAATCCGAATAACTTTGTAAATTCTGAAACATTTATAATGTCATGCACATGCATATAAATGTCATGTCATGCATCGGTATAGGTGTACATAACATCATCAAGCCACTGAGGGCATCTCATCATATCGTCTCGGCCACTGTGGGCAACATCATCAACATATACCAAATGATTAGGTGGTGGTGTGTATATAATGCCATAACTTTTTTCCATATCCCATATAAATATAATATACATATAAACACGTATATAACGCCGTCTGGTCATGGGTCAATGTACATGTATAAATGCATGAAATGCATAAGAAATACGTTAATAAAATTTTCTCGGAACGCCATAAAAATCAATATGCCTTTCGGATAAACATTATCAAATACGTATTTTTTTGGGACCCATGAATAGAAGATAATAATAATCCACATGGGGAATCAAGAATATAGACATCCATAGTATTTTTATGAATAGAGTAATTTATGAAAATCGTGCGTTTGCTCGTTTCTTCTGTATAATTTGGATCATGACAAAACGAAAGAAGGGATGACCTTAACATACCCGGAATAGGGAAAAATTCGTATAATATTTCTTGGAAACGATTGCATCGTACTTCTTAGAACTACAAAATATTTACGTTGAATTGTTAATTTGTTTGGTTGTAAGAATTTCTGTTGAAACTCGTTAGATTAAAGTTTTTGTTCTTGAATGCTTTTTGAATTGGAAAGAAGGGTCTATGATTTCTATTACTATTACTAAGAGATTTATGTCTTATTACTAAGAGACTAAAAAGACTAAGACTTTTACACGTTAAAGTCTTTATTTCCTAGATAGCCACCTAAGCTAATGTAACCCTTAGTCACTTCTTTATAATGTGGCTAGCTGCCACGTTTTTGAGGTGTGAAAATTATTAATCTTTATCCACTTATTAGTTAATTAGGTAATGTCCTGTTACCCCGCATAATTAAAAATTGTCTCAAACTACTTAAAATTCCACTTATTTTTAATATACTTTATACATCATATACCGCGGTCAAATGGTACTTTGCATGATACTAGTCCATAATTATCGAGTATTATCGCTCGACCCGTATTTGTTTCCAAATCGGCCACCTTCAACGAGTTTCGTTTTCTTTAAAATTCGTGTACCCTTTATCCTTCGTGACACTTACTTATCGCTTGTTATAAATAGCATAAATACGTTAACTTCAAAATAATCTCATCCCCGAGTCTACGTCGATTAACTGAAGACAAAACTTTTAACGTACGAAAACGCGAGATGTAACATCCTTCTCCCCTTAGAAACATTCGTCCTCGAATGTTTAACTCTCCGAGATCTATATAACCTTAGTAGAGTCGCCTTTGCAACAATACTACTACCAACTCTTCCTGTAGAAACTCAATAATTCGATGCCACAGAGGACCACAGTCATCAATAATGACAATGGTCTCACACGACCAACGATAATAACTGATACAAGAATCCACAAACGTACCTTAAGGTTATGACGTCTCCGATACATTTATGGAGCATAGATACATGAAAGAATGGATGTACAGACTCCATGTCCGAAGGCAAGTCCAATTCATATGCTACCTGGTCTACTTTGCGTATGATCCTATATGGTCTAATGTACCAAGGGCTCAATTTTCCTTTTTTCTGAACCTCATAACGCCTTTCATCGGTGATATCTTTAGGAATACCCAATCGTCAACCTGAAATTCCAAGTCTCGCCGTCGATTATCCGCATAAGACTTCTGACGAATTTGAGCTGCTAATAGCCTTTCTTGTATAAGCTTAATTTTCTCGATTTCCTGTTGTACCAACTCTGGTCCTACTAACTTATCTTCCCCAACATCGAACCACCGTATAGGCGACTTACACTTCCGTCCGTAAAGAGCTTCATATGGAGCTATCTGAATACTGGAATGGTAGCTATCATTATATGCAAACTCAATAAGCGGCAGATGATCATCCCAGCTACCTTTGAAGTCTATCACACAAGCTCGTAACAAATCCTCCAATGTCTGAATAGTACGCTCAGCCTGTCCGTCTGTCTGGGGATGAAATGATGTACTAAGACTTACTTGAGTCCCCAATCTTTTTTGGAAGGACCTCCAGGAGTTAGTTGTAAATTGAGCTCCTCTATCCGAGATAATAGATATAGGGACACCATGCAGTCGTACTATCTCCTTAATATAAAGCCTTGTATAATCCTCTGAGGAATATGTAGTTCTAACGGGCAGAAAATAGGCTGACTTTGTAAGCCTATCAACAATCACCCATATCGAATCAAACTTACGCTAGGTACGAGGTAAGCCTATGATGAAATCCATATTGATTACTTCCCATTTCCAAGTCGGAATCTCCATAGCCTGCAATAATCCACCGAGTTTCTGATGCTCAATCTTAACTTGCTGACAGTTAGGACATTGAGCAACAAACTCCGATATATCCTTTTTCATTCCGTCCCACCAAGATACTTCCCTAATATCATGATACATCTTTGTCTCTCCTGGATGGATAGAATAACGAGAATAGTGAGTTTCCCCCATAACTTACCGACGCAGCCCTGCAACACTAGGGACACATAATCGTCCTCGATATCTGTGGAGTCCATCTTATGTAATCTCAAACGATATCTTTTCTTTCTAAGAGGTGGTGTCCCTATAATGAACTAACACAGGATCCTCGTACTGGCATTCCTTCACTTCAGTTACTAACGAGTATGTTGCCGTATCCTGAATAGTAATTCCAGTATCACCTGAGTCCAGTAATCGAAATCCAAGACTAGCTAGCTGATGAATCTCATGGGCAATTCTCCTCTTCTCTGGCTGTACATATGACAGGCTACCCATAGATCTACGGCTGAGGGCATCGGCTACCACGTTCTCCTTCCCAGGATGGTATAAAATATCAACTTTATCATCTTTAAGTAGCTCCAACCACCTCCTTTGACGTAAATACAATTCCTTTTGCTTGAAGATATATTGGAGGCTCTTATGATCCGTATAGATATCAACATGAATTCCATGCAAGTAGTGCCTCCACATCTTTAGTGCATGAATCATTGCGGCTAACTCTAAATCGTGGGTCGGGTAATTCTTCTTGTGCTTCCTCAGCTGTGTAGAAGCATAAGATACAACCTTACGATGCTGCATCAGTACACAACCCAACCTAACGCCTGAAGCGTCATAATAGATCATATAACCATCGCTCCCTTCTGGGAGCGTTATAACCGGTGTTGAAGTTAATATGTCCTTTAATGCCTGGAAACTCTGTTCGCAAGCATCAGTCCATTGAAACTTTGCTCCCTTCTGAGTCAACTTTGTCAAAGGTGCTGAAAGGGAAGAAAATCCCTCTACAAATCTCCTGTAATAGCCTGCCAAACCCAGAAAGCTACGAACCTCCGTCGGTGTTTTGGGTCTAGGCCAAATCTTTACTGCCTCAATATTTTGTGTATCCACCCAGATGGCTTCACCATAAATAATATGCCCAAGGAAGCTATAGAGTTCAACTAGAATTCACATTTAGAGAATTTTGCATACAACTTCCCTTTTTGTAGACCTCTAAGCACAGTACGCAAATGATCTGCATGCTCAGCCCCTGAACGAGAATACACCAATATATCGTCGATAAATACAATTATGAATAGATCTAAAAGGGGCCTGAACACACGATTCATCACATCCATGAATACTGCTGGGGATTGATCAAACCGAACGACATAACACGAAACTCAAAGTGCCCGTATCTAGTCATGAATGTTGTCTTCAGAATATCTTTCTCCTTAACCCTTACTTTATGATACCCGGACCTTAAGCCTATCTTTGAAAAACACTTGGCACCTTGCAACTGATCAAATAAATCATCAATCCTCGGGAGCGGTTACTTATTCTTGATTGTCACCTTATTCAACTGTCTATAATCAATACACATCCGTAAGGAACCATCTCTATTCCTTACAAATAACACAGGTGCTCCCCATGGTGATGTACTAGGTCTGATAAATCCTTTTTCAAGAAAGTCCTTTAGTTGTTCCTTTAACTCTTTCAACTCTGTGGGGGCCATTCTATAGGGAGGAATAGATATTGGATGAGTATCTAGTAGTAGGTCAATAGCAAACTCAATTTCTCGCTCTGGCGGAAGAACCAGAAGTTCATTAGGAAAAACATCGGGAAACTCATTAACCACAGGGATGGACTGAATGGTTGGTGACTCTACTTCCATATCCTGAAACGGGACTAAGTGATAAATACAGCCCTTTCTGATCATCTTCTTTGCCTTGAGATAGGAAATAAATCTACCTCTCGGCGACGCCGTATTACCTTTCCACTCCAAAATAGGCTCCCTTGGAAATTGAAATCGGACTATCTTTGATCTACAATCAACATCGACATGACAAGAAGCCAACCAATCCATACCCATGATAACATCAAAGTCTACCATATCTAACTCGATTAGGTCCTCTATGGTAGGTCGACTATGAACTACTATTATACAACCCCTATATACCCGCTTATATATCACTGAGCCCCCAACATGTGTAGACACCTCAAAAGGTTTAACAATTCAGGTTTTATTCCAAACTTGCTAGAAACCAATAGAGTAACATATGATAAGGTGGAACCTGGGTCAATTAGTGCATATACATCATATGAGGAGACTGATAGTATATCTGTAACAACATCTGGTGATGACTCCTGATCCAGTCATCCTGCCAACGCATAAATGCAGTTCTGAGGAGCGCTCGAGCTAGATGCTCCGCCTCTGCCTCTACCGCGACTTGCTGGTGCTTGTGAGCCTTGCCTAGGGGAGCATACTGGTGATGACGAACCAACTACAGATCCTGCTGGATGAGCTATGCTTGCATCACCTCTCGTCGGACAATCCTTCATAACGTGTCTCGAATAACCACAAGTATAACAAATACCCAGTCCCATACGGTAGTGCCCGACATGCTACTTACCACACTGAGCACATCGTGGAAAGGGCAGCCTCATCTGACTTGACTCACCCCTATACTGAGAACCTCTGGAATTCTGACCAGGCCCTGAATATGTGGAACGATCAAATCTCCTACCGCCAAACTAAGGGGGTGCGCTAACTGATGGTTGGGATGGTTACCTCGGGTACTGTTGCCTCTAACCACCTCGAAACTCACCAAAAGAACCCGAAGACCTCGCTCTCTTATTCTGGGCCCTGTCATGCTCACGATCCATCCTCTAATTCTGCTTACGCTCCTCTATACCCATAGCTTATGCCTGAATACGAGAAATATCCATGTTCGGCTGAAGTGAGACCGACCTACAATCGTTAAGCAAGTGCGGATCTAATCCCATCACAAACCGATGAACCCGGTCCTCCATCTTAGATACAATAGTGGGAACATACCTAGCCAACAAATCATACTAGAGACTGTACTCCCGAACGCTCATGTTACCCTGCCGAAGGGTCAAAAACTGATCAACTCTGGCCCGTCTACGCTCTGGAGGCAGATAATGACGAAGAAAAGCTTCTGTAAACTCCTGCCATACTATTAGAGGGGAATCCTTACCTCTGAACAATTCCCAAGACACGTACAAATTAATTGCAACATCTCGGAGTCTATAGGAAGCTAGCTCAACTGACTCAGTCGCAGTGGCCTTCATCACCCTTAACATCCTCTACACTCTATCAATAAACACATGAGGGTCCTTGTTTGGATATTCTCCAGTGAATATCGGAGGGTCTAAATTAATGAAGTCACGAACCCTCGCACTGACAGACCTATTTGCATGACCAATACCTACTTCCTGACGCCGAGCCTGTGCGGCTACTATAGTTGAATAACATCTCTCATCTCCTGACCTGGTGCATATGGCTGAGCAGCTGGACGTATAGGGGAGGGCTCTGGAGCTGGTGCCCCTCGGAGCTCTTCTATAAAGGGCGGGGTACGTGAAGTCTGATATTGAATCTCACTATGAGACTTTCCTTGAGCCCTGGTAACTCGTGGCGCTCGTCTAGTAGTTTCGCCAGCCACGGACTTTCTTTTCTGGGCGGCTGTAGTCTTTGGAGGCCTCACTGAAAATATAACATATCGTTAGGAACATGAATTCTTATATCGTACGATCTAATATAAAAAGAAAGGATAAAATCATATATGTCCTGTAGCCTCATGTATATAAGTGTGGTGCACGACACACCCATAAAGAAGACTCTACTAGACACGGTCTGTAGACAACCCTAGGACATAACTGCTCTAATACCACTTTTGTCACGACCCAAACCGAAGGGGCCGTGATAGGTGCCCGAGTCCTACTTGTCAAACACACCTAAGCATGCGTCTAAGCTATAAACCTGATTAACATCTGCTGAATTATGAGCATAACTTACATGAAGGAAATTTGACAAAAGGCATATGTACATATACGTGTGAAATACGTAGGGCGAGCCGACAAGGCTACTATAGACAACTACATATCCAAAACAGGAAGCCGGAAAGGCCACATACTATTCAACTATACATGATGTCTACAGACCTCTAATAGAAATACAATTGTACAAAGACGGGACTAAGCCACGTCATACTGATGTGCCGTAAAAGTTTGGCACATTTAATACCAATTACTTAGATAATGGCTCATTTTAAATGCATTTGTTCGTTAATTCTTATGAAGTTTTGATGTTTTGCAGTACATGAGTCTTGAGGACCCGAAAACATGGAAATGAAGTCAAAAAGCCGCAAAAGAGAAAAAAAAAGACAAGATTGTGGCCGCATAACTCAAATGCGGACCGCAGAACTCACACGCGGACTACAAATCACGAGGGGTAATCGCAAATTGAAGCAGTCCATTTGGATATATGAAGTGGAAATTATGCGGTCCATTATGCGACTGCATTACATGTTTGCGAGCCGCATAATGGATCGTAGAATTGCAATAGGGGCTGCTATCACAGGTATGCAATGGAGAAATGTGGTCGCATATCAACAATGCCAACCGCATAACTTTTCTGCGATGGGCGCCTGGAACTTGGATCTGAAGATTTGTGATGGAGTTGAGGACCATGCGGACCGCATACCTATTTTGCGACAGATACGTGGTCGCATAATGTGTTTGCAGAGGCAATCTTGTCCAAAATTGGCCCCCGAATTTTAGCCCACTATAAATAGATTTATTAGAGTTTTGTGGGGGCATCTTGTCTGAAAAAGAAGCTAAAATAGAAGGCATTGAATAGTACGTCTTTTGGAAGCTTTAGAGTGAAGAGTCTTGCACTTTTGTAAGCATTATGACATTGAATATTATTATCTTTTTGTATTTTAGCATGAGTGGCTAGTTTTAAATACTAATGTGGACCCTAAATGGGTGTAATGTTAATGAGTGTTTACCATTGAATATATACATAATGGTTGGTTGATATATATTTATTTCTCATTCTTCATTTACTATTGGTGGTTGCAAACATTAACAAGTGTCATTATACTCTTTCTTTACTTGGAAAAGTGGGTTAGGGTTTTGGTAGAAGTAAATATAAAAAACTCAAGGTGTTAAACCTTGTTTAATAGAATCGCTTAGGAATAAGTGGATTGTATTTGTCATAAATTGATTGTTCTTAATTGCAACTCTTTTAAATTTCGAACAATCATAAAGAGGAAATACTACCCAATTATTGGAAAATATTGGGTAGTCATTTAGAAATCATTTGCATATCAAAAGGACCTTCCATTAGAAATATATCATATTAACACCGATATCATTATATTTCATTGAAGGGGACACAACCTTGGTTTAGTTAATCAAATTTGTTACAATCTTACAAAATTATACTTGTTCCTACTTCACTCCATTAAAATACTCGTTTTAAGCTAACGGAATAGAATCACGATTTAAGTTAAGCTTCACACTACTCAAGTAATCTTTTCACGTCTATTCCCTGTGGGATTTGACCCCAACCTAGTTGGGTTATGATATTGACATCGACCGCTTTACACTATTTATTAAAGTATAATTTGAGCGTATCAAATTTTGGCGCCATTGCCGGGGAATACGGTTTTGAAATTACTAACTAGTGTGCACTTTACTTTACATCTTTTTCTATTCCATCACGCTTTGCTTGCTTTGCTTGGTGAGCTAGGTAAGCATGGCCGATTATGATGAGGAGGAAAATCCCTTTGCGGATATTGAGGAATACATTGATGATACCAACGCCATTCTCCCTCCGCGGGTTGAAGCTGCTACATTCAAAGTAGAGAACGAGTTAATCCTAATTCTTAAGGCAGAAGGATTATTAAGAAACTCTACAGATGATGATACAACGCAACACCTTAGGAATTTCTTGGGTGTGTGCGCCATGCATAAATTGAACAATGTGACAGACGATGCCCTGAGACTGCGGGTGTTCAAATACTTATTAACTGGAGAGGCGAGAAAATGGATTCAAAATCTACCTCCTCATTCTATCACTTCTTGGCCCGAACTTGTCCGTGCCTTCTTATCCAAATGGTTCCCACAGAGCAAGAAGTCCGAGCTCAGAGATAAAATCTTCTTCTTCAAACAACTACCAGGAGAACACTTACATGAGGCGTGAGAGCGATTCAAGTTGTACTTAGTGAGGTCACCGAACCATGGTTTTCCGGATGCTATTTTGATGGAGAAATTGTACATAAGTCTGGATCCACTGTCCCAGTCCATAGCTAAAAACGCAGCAGACAGATCTTTCATGGATAAAACATTTCCCAGGATTACACAGATTCTAGACAAAATGGCCAAACACAATTAAGCATGGAATTCTGAAGATGCCAGTGGTGGAATTTCATATGGTACCCCCTCTCTTACCAACATGATCAAAGAAAACCAAGATAGAGACCAATTGATTGTCGGGCTTGCCACAAACATTGATGTGCTAACCAAGATTGTTCACGGAAAGTCAGACAAAGAAGGTAAATGTTGTGGAAGACATGCAACCAATGGGAAATCAAGAGTTAGAAGAAGCTAACTATGTTCATAATTCTCAAGGGGTTTATCGCCAACAAAAACAATGGAGGCCAAACCCACAAGGGCAAGGCCAACAAAATTGGCGCAATGATCAAGGTGGGTCGAGTCAAGGAAATTGGAGCAACAACAACAACAATTATGCCAACCGGAGTTCCAACCCCTATGTTCCACCAAAGGGACAATATTCTAACTCCTCGCACTACAAGGAGGGTTCTTCAAGTGAATCCAAGTTGTAAGGAATGCTTAAAAAGATCTTGCAAAATCAAGAAAGAGGCGATGCTACAATGAAAATCATGTCCGAACTTGTGGGGTCACATACTGCTTCTATACAAAAGCATGAAATGCAAATGCGAGACTTGTAAAGAGAACAACCTCCAAAGCTCAAAGGTACCCTTCCAAGTGACACAATTGCCAACCCAAAGGGGAATATGAGCGGTCTATCTTCTCATTGCATGGCCATTACCACGAAAAGCGGGAAAGTACTTCAAGGTGAAAATGAACAAGTGGTTGAAGTAGATGATGTTGAGCAAGAAGTTGAGGCACGAGTTGAAGTGCTAGTTGTTGTTGAAAGTGAGAAGCTCCCCCAAGAGGTGAAGGTCCAAAAAGCACGACATGATGAGGTAAAGGAAAGGGTGAAGGAGGCTCCAAAAGATCCACCAGCAATTCCTCGACCTACTCCTCCATTCCCTCAAAGGCTTGTTAGAAGGGTAGATGATAGCAAGTTCGAGAAGTTTTATGACATTCTAAAGCAATTGTCGGTGAACATTCCATTCTTGGAAGCCTTCCAAGAGATGCCGGGATTTTCCAAATATTTAAAGGACTTGATGACTAAGAAGAGATCCACCAAAAATGAAGTGGTTAGTATGACTCACCGGGTTAGTTCTATTATTGCAACAACAATCGTCGAGAAGAAAGAAGATCTGTGAGCATTCACCATCCCATGTACTATTAGTTTGCGAGATTTTGCAAGGGCTCTTTGTGACAGTGAGGCTAGCATTAACTTGATGCCTCTTGATATTTACAAGCAAGTAGGATTGGGTTTTCCAAGACCTACAAGTATGAGGTTACAAATGGCCGACCGTTCAATCAAGGAACCCGTGGGAATTGTTGATGATGCCCTAGTGAAAGTGGGAAAGTTCCTTCTCCCAGCCGACTTTGTGATCCTTGACTGTGCTGTTGACAAAGAAATACCTATCATATTGGGGAGGCCATTCCTTTCTACGGGAAGGGCTTTGATGGACTCGGAACGAAATGAAATTAAGTTCTGATTTAATGATGAAGAGGTCACTTTCAAAGCTAGTAAGGGTATGAAGTTGCCGAATGCATACGAAGTGATCTCTATCATTGATGTTATTGATGATGTGGAGGATGCAAGTGATATGAATATGGAAGAAGAGTGCCTCGGTGAGGCCTTGGTGGTAATATTGGTAAATTAGCGAGGACATGAAGGGGTATGTGGAAGCCGTGAATGCATTAGAAGGACGTGGGTCCTACACTTATGCACCGAAGAAGCTCTATCTTGACTTAGAGAATAGGGAAACTCTTCCTGCAAAGCCTTCCATCATTGAGCCTCCACAACTTGAGCTCAAGCCACTTCCACCACATTTGAGGTATAAATTTCTTGGCTCCAATAATACTTTACCCGTAATTGTTTCTTCTTTGTTGGATGATGTGCAGGTAGGTCAATTGTTGAATGTCTTGAGGGAACACCGACAAGCAGTTGGATGGACAATAGTGGACATCGGAGGATTTCCCGCTGGAATTTGTGAGCACAAAATCCAATTGGAGCAAGGAATCAAGCCTAGTGTGGAACACCAAAAGAGATTGAATCCATTGATGCAAGAGGTTGTAAAGAAGGAGATCATCAAGTGGTTGGATGCCGGGGTGGTCTACCCCATCGCAGATAGTTCTTGGGTGAGCCCGGAGCAATGTGTGCCGAAGAAGGGAGGCATGATCGTGATCCACAATTAGAAGAACGAGCTCATCCCAACAAGGGCTGTTACCGGGTGGAGAGTGTGTATGGATTACTGTAAGCTTAACAGTGCCACATGCAAAGACCATTTCCCTATGCCTTTTATTGATCAAATGCTTGATCGGCTACCGGGAAGGTCATTTTATTGCTTCCTTGATGGATATTCCTGCTACAACCAAATCAACATCGCATTGGAGGATAAAGAGAAAACAACTTTCACCTACCCATATGGGACTTTTGCTTTTAGCCGGATGCCGTTTGGGTTATGCAACGCTCCGGCTACTTTCCAAAGGTGCACGATGTCTAGATTCTCGGACATGGTGGAAGATTTCATATAAGTGTTCATGGACGACTTCTCGGTAGTAGGTGACTCCTTTGAGCATTGTCTTGACAACCTTAGACAAGTTCTCAAAAGGTGTGAGGAAACAAACCTTGTGCTAAATTGGGAGAAATGCCACTTCATGGTGTAAGAGGGCATTGTCTTGGGCCAAAGAATTTCTAAACATGGCATAGAGGTCGACCGAGCCAAAATTGAAATCATCTCCAAACTTCCTCCACCAGCTTCAGTGAAAGGTGTCCGAAGCTTTTTGGGGCACGCCGACTTCTATAGGCGTTTTATCAAAGACTTCTCAAAATTGCAAATTCCTTATGCAAGCTCTTTGAAAAGGATGCCAAATTTGTGTTTGATGAGAAGTGCCTTAGAGCATTTGAAGAATTGAAATAGAAGCTCACCACGGCACCCATTATTGTTACACTAGATTGGTCCCTTCCATTTCAACTCACGTGTGACACCAGTGGTGTAGCTATTGGAGAGGTGCTTGGTCAAAGGCATAATAAAGTTCTTCATCCTATCTACTATGCAAGCAAGATACTCAATGGTGCTCAAATGTATACTGTGACTGAGCAAGAACTTCTTGCCATTGTCTATGCCTTTGAGAAATTTTGAGCCTATTTGTTGGGGTCCAAGGTGATAGTCTACACTGATCATGCTGATCTTCGCTATCTTATGGCGAAGAAGGATGCCACACCAAGATTAATCCAATGGGTCCTTTTATTGCAAGAATTCGACTTTGAGGTCAAGGATCGCAAAGGCACATGAAATCAAGTCGCGGATCATTTATCTAGGCATGAAGAAGACGGAAGACCAAAGGAGAATTTTGATATCAATAATGCTTTTCCAGATGAGCACATATTGGCATTGTCTTATTCATCCACCCCTTGGTATGCCGATATTGCTAACTATGTTGTTAGGGACCTTATTCCCTATGGATTGGAGGCTTATCAAAAGAAGAAGTTCTTATGGGAATGTAGGCAATACTGTTGGGAGGAGCCCTTATTATTTCGCATTTGTGCCGACAACATCACTAGGCGGTGTGTTCCGGAAGATGAGGTTATGCCATTCCCAAGTCATGCCATGACTCGCCGGTTGGAGGTCATCATGGAGGAAATCAAATGGCAGCAAAGGTACTTGAGTGTGGCTATTATTGGCCATCGATCTACCATAACGTGAATCAAATGGACAAAGCTTGTGATCAATGTCAAAGGAAAGGGTCAATCTCTAAGAGGAATGAGATGCCTATGAATTTTGTGATGGAGGTCAAAATCTTCGACGTGTGGGGGATCGATTTTATGGGTCCCTTTGTGATCTCTTATGGCATGAAGTATATCCTAATGGTAGTGGACTATGTGTCCAAGTGGGTTGAGGCAATCTCCTTTCCAAACAATGAGGCGAGGAGTGTGACCGCATTTTTGAAGAAAAGCATATTCACACGGTTTGGAACTCCTAAAGCCATTCTTAGCGATGGTGGGTCTCATTTCTGTAACAAGGCTTTCACCGGGCTACTCGAGAAATATGGCGTAAAGCACAAGGTGGGTAGACCTTATCATCCTAAGTCGAGTGGCCAAGTTGAAGTATCCAACAGGGAGATTAAGACATTTTAGCCAAAACTGCCAATGCAAACAGGACCGACTGGTCAAGAAAGCTAGATGATGCGTTGTGGGCCTATCGCACAATGTTCAAGACTCCTATTGGCACTTCACCATACCGATTAGTATTTGGAAAGGCATGTCATTTACCCATGTAGCTGGAACACAAGGCCATGTGGGATTTGAAAAAGTTGAAACTTGACTGGTCCGAGACTGCTAATCTATGATTGACACAACTCAACAAAATGGAAGAATTCCGTTTCCATGCCTATGAGAGTGCAGCTGTGTACAAGGAAAGAATGAAGTTTGTCCATGACAAGAAGATCTTGAAGCAGGAGTTCAAATCGGGTGACTTGCTCTTGCTTTTCAATTCAAGACTCAAGTTATTTCCGGGCAAACCCAAATCTAAATGGTCTGGCCCGTTCAAAGTGGTCATTGTGTCTCCATTTGGAGCTGTTGAATTAGAGTCGGAGGATGGACTCCGAACTTTCAAAGTGAATGGTCAGCGGGTTAAGCACTAATTGGGCACAACTAGAGACAAGCACTTGGTGGAGCAATTTGCGCTCAAAGATGGTCCATCCCCCACCACTGAGTAAGCCCAAAAAGGGGCCAACTTTGTCGTGTTGTGACGTTAAATCAAGTGATTCGTGGGAGGAAACCCATGTGTGGTAACATTCTTTTTTGTTCCTTATTTTTATTTTTGTTATGTAGATTAGATTGAGAAAGTTGACGTGTTTGTTAAAGTGTAGGTGGTCCAAAATATCATAAAACAGGGTGAAAATATTGAAGAAATGGAAGAAGATACACTCAAGGGAGTTTTCTGCAACTATGCGGTTGCATAATGACTACTTGGTTGTTAGTCGGTTCGGGTGTTCTCAATCATTTCGTGGCACCGGGCGTGGCTGAACCATCTACGATGGGGGCGGACCGCATAGTGGTCGCAAACACGAACAGAAAGTTGAAACGATTTTGCTTGCAAAAATGCGGTGAAAATGTGCATTATGCGGCCGCAAAGTGCACCGCATCCTGGAGGTAAGAGACCCATTGGATTGCAAGAATGCGGTGGAAATTTACATTATGCAGTCCGAATATCACTTATGTGACCGCATAATGCTTCACATCTATGAGGTAACTAGACCCGTCCTGAAACTATCGCATAACACTTATGCGGTCGCATAACGTGTTATACGGTCACTTGTCCACTGCAACCTCGCCAGGTAAAAGGCCCTAACCTTCTTCGCACAACTTCCCTCACTTGCAAACAAGCACTCATACTCGAACAAAACAAACAAAAACAAAAAAGAAGATTAAGGCTAAACCGGATTTTGAAACTAGAACAAGGATCGATCAAACGAAAGCAAGTGTGCTTATATTTCACAGATCATCTTCTTCTACTTGTTCTACATCTGGTATGTACTTTATCCCCCTTTCCCTTTCTGTTACTTTTGTTTTGTGTTGTTTTTGTTCTTTCTTTGGTGTTTTTTTTTTGTTTTTTTTATTGTTTTACTCGTAATGTAGACCCCTAAGTGCTTAATTGAAGATTAAACTGCTGGGTAGGGGGTCTGTTAGTGAAGTAGGTTGAAATTCTTGTTAAGAGTAGGTTTGAATCGTGGGGAATATGACTTTTGCGGCTCGCATAAACGGTTTGCGGTCCGCAAATATGTAACCCTAGGTGGCCTTGTGTAGTGCAATAATGCGGAGGCTTTTGCGATCGCAAAAGTGTTATGTCGATCGCAAATCCACCGCAAACTTGGGCAGTTGATGGGCTTGCTTAAAGGAAATTATGCAGCATGTTTGCGATCGCAAATCCTGCTTTGCGCTGGGTTTTGCGATCACATTATTTTTGTCCAATCAAGGTGCACAGTTTTGCGATGGATATGCGATTCTCATAGTGGTTATGCGATCGCATAACCCATCACATAACTGATTTTCTTCTGAGTGTACGCAATTATGCGATAGGTTTGCGGTCCGCATAGTGGTTATGCGACCGCATAACCCATCACATCTTATGTCTCTTTTGCAAATTTTTGGTCTTATGATTTCTATGTTATGCCCATCGCTCACACCCTGTTTCTTTGCAGAAATGGCAGCAATGAAGGCTATAGCAACGCGATCTCCATCCGCTCATGGACAGAAAAGGGCCATTGTTGGCCACCATGCACAACAGGAAAAACGTCCACGACCAGAAACCTCCTGCACTGCTACTGAGCACTCCTCCCAGTCTGATGAGGAGTAGGCACAACTAGATACCTTGCCATCAGTAGAATTGCAAGCAGAGGCAAGAAGGAAAAAGGGGGAGGATCTACAACTCCGGTTTGGGGTCACAAGCTCCGTGTCTCTGTACAAAGAGGGGCTTACAAAGCGAAAGATCCTAGAAGAAAAATGATTGAGCCTGAACGGGTTGAAGGAACACTAGAGTATAATGAAACAATTGTGTGGGAATTTTACGCATCATATGGGGCCTCAAAGACAACTGAGAACAAGAGAAACAGGGTCTTTAGCGAAACAGTTCTAGTTCAAGGAAAACAAGTGTTATGTGATAAGGGCACCATCAATGACTTGTACTTTGAGGACTGGAGTCCGGGCACAACTGAATATGATGCCAAAGTCGCCAATAAAAACAACGAGCGTCCTTGGATAGCGTCAGTGATAGTAAAGGGGAGCCCAGCCTGGATTGACCCTAACCATAAAATCTACAAAGAAGATCTCACACGGGAGGGGCGCTACTGGCTCAACTTTGTCACTTCCCGCCTGATACCGTCTTGAAATGAAACATATATCAACATTGAGAAAGCACTCCTGATTGCGTGCATCATGACTTGTATCAAAATAGATGTAGGTGAAATAATCTTCCGTGAATTGGGGGTCAGGGCGAACCAGAAAGCCACATCACTCCTGTTTCCTTGCTTGATCACATCTCTCTGTAATGCTGTGGAAGTGCCTCCATTGCCACAACATGACAAGCCAGAAAAAGCACTTAAGGATATTGATATCATGCGTATTAGTGACGTAGTGTCAAAGGAAGTTGCTACCCCTACAGAGATTCAGATCCCTCTTCTGCAGAGACAGACATTCCATAGCCCCAACTACCTGCCTCTCCTCAGGACACAGTTGCATCTACAACCACTCCACATCCCACTCCACAAGCCACCACTGCACATCCCCAAGTCTCACTGCCAGCTTTTTTTAAGCTGGGTCTCCTAGCTCAGCACACCAATGCTAAGGTGGACCGGCTGATGAAGGAGCTCCCAACTATTATTCGGCAGACATTTCTTCCCGTCCAATCCTCAGTGACGACTCTTCAACAACAACATCAATCTTATGAGGATCGCTTGAAGCAAATTGAGGTGCACCTGGAGAAAGTTGGACGAGGCGAGGTTGGAGGCATGCCTTAGCTTCGTAAAGATGTAGATGCACTTAAGGTGAGTTACAAAAGATGCAGAACCTGAAGTTTGACTTATCTTCCTTCATGCCAAAGAAAGGTGAGCAGGGAGCTGGCACGTCCATTCCTAGACTGGATTTTGATTTCACCACACTGTTGACAGCTCCCGAGCCGCAGACTGTTGGGATCCAAGACTCCAGCTCCTCTTACACCCATTGACATTCCCTCTGAGGCAGATTTCGGACATACTGAAGAGTCCGAAGAAGGGGAGACAGATAATGAGGAGACATATGAAGATGCACTGTTAGAGGAGGATGAGGGTCTTCAAGACAAGGGTAAGCAAGTTGTCGTTACTACACCTGCACAGGAGGAAGAAGAAGTAGATGTACAGAAGGAAATTGCACACTCGCTAGCGGACATGGTCGCCAAAGCCCATCCATCGACCAATTAGCCATCATCGGGCGAGGCTAACAGCTCCCAGGCCCCCGCTCCATCATCAGGGCAGTTGGAGACCAATACTCCATCCGTGGAGGTCACTCCTCAGGCTGGGATCCCATCAGCCACAACTTTAGCATCAACGGGTGACCCCACCGCAGCCCATCATGCTTCAGACTCCCATATCACTTAGTGCACCTCAGGGAGCCCCCCAACTCTGTTTTTAGATTTATTATGCATTGGGGACAATGCATGCTCTTCAGTTAGGAGTGGGATAGCTATTTGTGATCTTTGTGTACATATTTGTATATATAAAAAAACAAAAAATATATCGTAGTATGCATAACTCCCTTAGTAGTTAGTATTGAATTCCTCTTGGTGCCAGGTTCTTTTCCAAGGGTGTAATAGTAGAACCATGGCAGTAGTATGAAACGTTTTGACCTGTTTGGTGTGATTGTATAGTTTCAAACATGTATGTTTGTAAATGAATTGTACCCTTCCGTTGTTGATATATATATATATATATATATATATATATATATATATATATATATATATATATATATATATATATATATATATATATATNCATGAACTGTCTGACTCAACATAGAACACCAGGCAACTCAAAGCTTTCATCATATGATAAGTACAATTCTGAGTAAGCATAAAGTCAAAGAGCGAGCCTCAAGTTCACAAAAATGACTAACCATAATATATATATATATATATATATATATTATGGTTAGTCATTTTTGTGAACTTGAGGCTCGCTCTTTGACTTTATGCTTACTCAGAATTGTACTTATCATATGATGAAAGCTTTGAGTTGCCTGGTGTTCTATGTTGAGTCAGACAGTTCATGTGCCATGTGTGTTAGTGTTTGTGTAAATAATTCTTGTGTTTACTTCTATCATCTAGAACTTGCCTAGTTGGTCTTTCAACGCTACTGATAATTATGTTTGGTTGGAGAGATTACCTTAGGCTTTCTTTGTGTTATTTGAAAAACCCCTTTAGCCTTTCAAGCTAACCACTGCATACATATTATCACTAGTTACCCCAGTTGAGACTTTAACATTTTATTTGGCCACCTCATTACAAACCTTTCCCTTTTTGTAAAATAATTCCCTCTTTTGAACTTGTCCCTCCTTGAACATTGAGAATGAGGCTAAAAGCCTAAGTTGGGGGTATGGTGTCAAGTTGGAAGTTGGTGAGGTTGTATATTGAGTGTAGAATCATAAACCTCAAAGTATTTATATGAAATTATTCAAGCTCCACGAAAAAAAAACAGTGGTATAAAGAAAAGGAGATATATGTATGCATATAAATGTGGAGTCTTGAAGAAAATAAGAGAGGTATTCAAGGTGGTTCTATGTCGATAACTAGAAGACTATGAGGTTTGAAAAGAAACAAAGTGCAAAAAGAAAGCCAAATGTGAGTAGTGTTCAAGGAGGGTGTAGTCACTTGCATCCCAAATGCTTATCCAACCCTTCCCTAAACCAACATTACAAGCTTAAAAAGTCCTTATGGGATCTCCAATCGAATGTTTTTGAATAGGCAGCGAATTAAAATAAGGGCAAGCTTATGGCATGATATGTTGTAACACTTGAAATTTCTAGTGAGAGTGAGTGTCTTTGTAAATTTGTCCCCTATGTTGTCTCTGTAAATATGGTGATTTTGGGGACCTTCTTTCTTGTGAGGGCACATGAACTGCAAGGTTTAACAAAAGTTAAGTTCTTGAAGCCGAATGCAAGTGCACTTAGCTGAGAGTAACATTTTGTCAATTTGGTCGAGGCTCAAAGTTCATAGGTTGATTAACTTCTTTGTAAATATTAATGGTTATTCAGGAAGGGTAAATAAATGAAAGTACATGCTTGTAAACTGACAATTAAAACCTCCACGGTCACTATTGTTTCATGTCGTCAGTAAGAGTCTAGGATAGGATAATGTTATTTTAGTTGCTTGAGGACAAGCAAGAGTTTAAGTTGGGGTGTTGATGTGCAGTAGAATTTCGGCACATTTGACACCAATTACTCAGATTTTAGCTCGTTTTAAATGCATTTGCTCGTTAATTCTTATGAAGTTTTGATGTTTTGTAGTACATGAGGCTTGAGGACTCGAAAACATGGAAATGAAGGCAAAAAGCCGAAAAAGAGCAAAAATAAGACAAGATTGCGGCTGCATAACTCAAATACGGACCGCAAAACTTACATGCGGACCGCAAATACGAGGGGTAACCGCAGATTGAAGCAATCCATTTGGTTATATGAAGTGAAGATTATGCTGTCCATTATGCGACCGCATAACATGTTTGCGAGCCGCATAATGGATCACAGAATTGTAGTAGGGGCCGCTATCACAAGTATGCGATGGAGAAATGCGGTTGCATATCAACAATACGAACCGCATAACTTTTCTACGATGGGCGCCTGGAACTTGGATCTGAATATTTGCGATGGAATTGAGGAACATGTGGAACGCATAGCTGTTTTGCGACAGATATGCGGTCGCATAATGTGTCTGCAGGGGAAATCTTGTCCAAAATTGGCCCCAACTTTCATCCCACTATAAATAGATTTATTAGGGTTTTGTGGGAGCATCTTGTCTGAAAAAGAAGCTACAATACAAGGCATTGAATAGTCCATCTTTTGAAAGCTTTAGAGTGATGAATCTTGCACTTTTGTAAGCATTATGACATTGAATATTATTATCTTTTTGTATTTTAGCATGAGTGACTAGTTTTTAATACTAAGGTTGTGGACCCTAAATGGGTGTAATGTTGATACGCTCAATTTACACCTTAAAAGAATGTAAGCGATCGTTGTCAAATATAGTAACCCAACAAGGTTGGGGTCGAATCCCACAGAGAACAATATGAGGGCGTTTAGGAATGCTAGAGAATTATCACTTATCGTGCAGTGCCAAACAAATATGATTTTGGGTTTTTGATAATTGTTTATAACTAAATGCGAAAATATAAACTAACCTAGAAAGCAATTAAAATGATCGATGGCAACAAGTATCGATGCTTCGGGTATTACACTCGAGTAACGATCCAATGTATTTCACGATTTTACAAATATGAGCGGGTAATGTTAATTAGCCACGGATAACATTTCTTAATTAGCTTTTCCCAAAGACTAACAAGACTTCCTAATTGAATTATCCCTAACCCAATTAGGAGATTAAGCACTTCCGAGTTTGGCTACAAGTAGTTCAATCCTATCCCTAGGTAGAATCTATAAAATGAGGGTTAAATCCTCAAGTTCTTGTTAATTAATCTTTCCCAACCCCAAATAATCTTTTCCAAAACTAATTCGGAGTTAATGGGCGAGTCCTAGGGTTAGCTAATCCCTTTGGAAACATTAAAGAACAAGAATAATTAAAATAACAAACACCCACTTCACAAATATATGAAAATCATTCAATACATAAGCACAACAAGGTATTTAATCCACACTTTAAACATGAATATTCCCATAAACCATATTCAAGTGTTGAAAAAATACTACACACTTAGATATACCGTACAAAGCAAGAAAATGAAGAAATAAACATAAATGGGTAAGAAATCCTTAACCACAATGGTGAAATCTTCAAGACCCAAGTGTGTGTGCAAAGCCCTAGCTTCAAAACTTGTTCTTCTCTCTCAAAAAAATATATTTACAAAACTCAAAATATGTCCAAAAATCTATCTCTCATTGATGCCTAAGATGTTGCCAAGGTATGCTTTTTATAGAGGGCCAAAAATTCGAGTGAAAAGTGGACAAAAACACCCCTGTCGGGCTGATATGCGATCGCATCCCTGTCGCATATCAGGGATGCGATTCGCATCTTCACTCTTTCCGTCGCACATCAAAACCCTAGGTCCCAGAGGGTCGTCGCATTTGAGATATGCGGTCCGCATTAGTGATATGCGATCGCATTCGTGCGTCGCATTTACAATGTAGCTTCAGGCATCAGATGGTGATGCGACTCAAATGCGAACCGCATTTGAGATATGCGATCGCATATTCGACCGCATTTCACTCATTAAACTTGACTCAACTTTCTGTTGCGGTATGCGATCTCTGGGCTCGAAATGCGATTCGCATGTTGCATATGCGATCGCATTCGGCCATTGCTCCCCTCTTTTCTCTTCTTTACTCTCTTTTGCTCAATTTCACTCCAATTTGACCTTAACCACTTCATGGCATCATTTTCCTGCAAATAGAGCAATTATACACTGATAGTAACCTCAAATATCCATTGAGCAACACAAAATCTACTGAAAAGAGGCCAAAATGAGTGGTAAAATTGCCACTCATCAACACCCCCAACTTAGAGCTTTTGCTTGTCCTCAAGCAAATCAAAACTAATAACTCAATGAGGTTCTACTCTTTTAGACGCAAGTTTTATTACTCATATTCACAATTTACATTTTTCACCTAAGCATTAAATTTATGAATTTGGTTGGTACCAATAATTAATCTCAAGTATGCATCTTAATTGAATAACTCCCTCATTTACAAGCAATTTCAAGAAGTGCAACAGTAAAGTGACAAGAAAAAGCCTCTAGAAGTGACTCCACAACACTAGTCTACTACACATGCTCAACTCGTTTATTATTATTATTATTATATATATATATA